>VURO01050836.1:19187-71406 GCA_015108175.1 Pelvicachromis taeniatus | reverse complement strand
CCCGTGCGTCCCCCCCCCCCCCCCCCCCGGTTTTCCCCCCCCCCCCCCCCCCCCCCCCACCATCTGGTCAATGGTGAGAGTAGGGTGTCAAGCAGACATGTGAAAGACCCAGTGACACCAAAGCATTACAATACACATACACTGAACAATACACATACATGCCACCACAAGCTCAGAAGGTTTTAGAGAACAAACAAACAGTACAGGGTCTTGTTAATAGGTAAGGATGTCTGGGGGATATTTTCCAGTCTACTTGTGTTGAGATTTGAGATTTCCCGTTTGCAGTGCCAATCACTGGCCTTTTCTCTGTGTAACAGCTTAACACCCACTCATGCTTTTTCCACAGCTTTATGTCCTAATGATGCATTGTAATTACACTGACAGCCCACTCTGCTTTAGGAGAATTAATGAACCGTCTCTCCCTTTCAGGTGGAAGAGAGTATGCACCTACTCATCACAGGGCCTAATGGTTGCGGAAAAAGCTCTCTGTTCAGGATCCTCGGCGGCTTGTGGCCTGTCTACGGTGGCCGGCTGCACAAACCCTCCCCTCAGCATATGTTCTACATCCCTCAGAGGTATACGCACAAATGCACACTCTCAATAATCGCAGGTCCCACGGCAGACAAAACAAGTGGTGGGTTTGATCATTGTACCAGCGAACCGTAGCAGTAATCTAATCCATTGTAACAGGACCTGAGTGCGTCTGTGCAGCTGAGAGAGAAACCAGAGCTCTGGACAGAGTCAAATATTTACTGTCCAGATTAGGTTTAAAACACTAACTCTGCAGAATGATTAACTATAAATATTATCACATTAAATATTATTATAATTATTTGGTAATTATCCATTATTTTTAACCTCTGTCCTTTATTACTATATAGCAAGAGCTGCAACAATTGGAGGATTGGTGATTCAGCTGTTATTACGATAGAGTTTTTATCATTTTCATGTTTGATTTTAGAGACAGACAGTAGGAACTCTGACAGGAGAGAGTAAGGGTAACACAGAGAGCACAGGCAGGTAATGGTCCAACCAGTCGAGATTCAAACCAAGGATTTGCCGCCCATGTGGGAAGCAGTTTTAGCCAAACCTTCAAATGTAATCGTACCCATAGCTGACTCCCTCCTGCAGTGCGGTAAATATTTTATACATAGGATGAGATGGCCAGCTGGCAGCCGTAACAGACTCCAGCACATTATCTACAATAGAAACAACTGCAACAAAACACACATCTTTTTCTTTCTGCTCTTTAAGTGTCTAAAATGTTTTTGTCACACTCTTTGTGAGTTTGCGCTTTAGTGCTCATGACAGATACGGCTCGTGTGCATGTGTGTGTTTCCCCAGGCCGTACATGTCAGTAGGTTCGCTGCGGGACCAGGTGATCTACCCAGACTCTGTGGAGGACATGGCTGCCAGAGGAATGAGTGACAAGGAGCTCGAGGCCATCTTAGCCATAGTCAACCTCAATCACATTGTCAACAGAGAGGGAGGTAAGACGGCTTTTATACAGATTAATAAAGAAATGCAGTTATATTCATCCATGAAAGAGCAGCAGTTCACTGCACACATCAAAAAAAGAAAACCAGTGCAACAGACTAAATTAAAATCAACTACTGGGCAACTTTGTGACTTTTAGTTTGATTTATATAGCACCAAATCACAGCACAAGGTGCTTTATATTGTAAGGCAAAGACCGTACAATAACACTGGAAAACTCCAACAATCTCATGACCCCCTGTGAGCAAGCACTTGGCAACAATGGGAAGAAAAAACTTCCTAACCATTTAATTTTAAGCCATTAGGTTTCTGTGAAGAACAGGTTCGCTGGTGTTTGAGATCAAACACACTTCAGTTGTGCTTGTGTACCAGCCAGGAGCTTGAGCTCGCGTATTATTGGTGTTCCCTAAACTTGAGTGTGTGACGAATTGGCAGCCGCTCTCTCCCTCCTGCAGAACAAACGGTTACACTGTTGTGAACCAACTACTGTACCAAGCTTAGTGCCGCAAGAAGGTTTAATGTATGAATAGCTGCACTGTGGAACAGTTTGGAAAGGTTTGCATTACTCTTGGTAATTAGCCCACGTGCACGCAGTCACATTATTATGGGCTCACAAAGACATGCATTATGACCAAACATGATATTATGTTTAGTCCATCACACATTCTTTGTCTTCTCTTTAACTCTTTACTGTTTAGTCTAGTATTTCATGTATTGCAGTTTTCCTTTTCCTTTTCACTCGTTAGTTTTTGTGTGCCAGTCTAAGTGCCTTCTCCACATTCATATGACAAAGGAGAAAAATATTTGCTGTCATCGTATATACCGTATATCTTCCAATTGTAGCCCGGGCATTTATTATAAAAATTATCCTGCCGGCCTGACGTTTAAAGGAGACCGGCGTCTATTTGTCGTGACATGTTTTCAAACCGCCGTTTATTAGAAACCGGCATTTAAAAGAGACAGGCTACTAATGGAAGATATACGGTAATCCCATATTGTACAACTAACATCACCTTAAAAGGTGCTTATTGTGAATTCATGTGGTTATGTTTTTTAAAGCTATCAGCAGACTCACTGCTTCTCTAAAACATCATCGACGATGTAATACAAAATGCAGTTTTCAAATGATTTTATTTTTTATGTTTAAAGCTAGCCTAACCTACCTGGCCTTATTTGAAAAAGGGGCCAGGTAGGTTAAATCATAAATTAATTGTGATTAGCCACATTTTTTTTGAAAGCTGCATACAATCTCACTAGTCACACCCAGAATAATGCCAGACGTGTTAAATCTAGAAATCACTTAAGAAGGACATGTCTGATAAAGTGAAGAAGGCTAAAAGATCTCAAAAGCAACACATGACCTAAAGAACAGAAGAACAGGTAAGTAACAAGGTCATTGACATCTGCTGGATCACTATGGTTACAACGCCATTTCTGAGACTTTGGACTCCAGTGAACCACAGTGCGAGCCATTATCCACATTATCCACAGTGGTGAAGTGTCCGGGTATTGGCTGGCGTACCAAAATTACTCCAAGAGTCCATCAAGGGTTCCTGGTTTCCTTTGTGAGGCCACAAAGGAACCCAGAACAACATCTAAAGCACTGCAGGCCTCACTTGCAAAAATAACACAAAAGGTCTGTCCCAAAACCTCGGCCGCATCCTACGTGGGCCGCATTTGTAGGCCGGTTACGTCACAGCGACGCGACGTAGGCTGTTCCAATTCGTAGACTCCTACAAATGCGACCGACAAATGCGGCCTACGTTTCCTCGAATTTGTAGGATGGGTCTGGTGTATCCTACGTGGCCCGCCATATCCCAGAAGTCATAGCGCGGCCCCGCCAATTCCATTTTCTCAACAATGGCGGCAGCTACTCCGTTTTAATATTACTCTTATTACTCTTTCTGGGTCACAAAATACACTTTTAAGATATGTTCAGGAGAGAATGTAGCTGTGTAAACTTCAAATATCTGCTCAGTTTATCAAGACATCACGTATTTGCAAAAGTGCTCCGACGTTTTTGGAGACGTCTGTTACCCACCAGCTCCATAGCTGACCACGGGTCGTCAACGCTCACCAGAGCCGGCGAAAAGAGCGGACTCACGGCACATCGTTTTCTGACCCCCGCGGTCAGCGATCGAGCTGGTGGGTAACAGATGTCTCCACCATCTCACACTTCTGTTTAACTGATTAAACAGAAGTGTGAGATGGTGGAGAATTTACTCCAGTGTCCTGTTATATTTTAGAGAGCAAGGCGCAGACGGCTGAGTTTATTCAACTCCACCGAGACAGCTGGTGATGCAAATCTGAAGGCTAGACTGTCCCATTTCTCAAGCCTCGCACTTCCAGCCGTGGGACCCGGCCTAGGCGGTCTACGTCGGCCAGGTCCCACGTAGGATGTGGCTGAGGTTTTGGGACAGACCTAAAGACTTGTCTCAAAAACATCCTGATGATCCCCGAGACTTTTGGTGAAATATTCTGTGGGCTGATGACACAAAAGTTGAACTTTTTGGAACTAACAAAGCATTTCATGCCAACAGTCACACATGGTGGTGGTAGTGTGATGGTCTGGACTTGCTGTAATTAATGAAACCATGAATTCTGCTCTCTACCAGAGAGGAAGAAGAAAGTCCAGCAATCAATTAATGCCCTTAAACTCAAGCAAACTTGAGTTAGGACAATGATCCAAAAACACACCAGCAAGTCCACTTCTGAATGACTCAAAAAAGCAAAATGAAGGTTTTGGAGTGGCCCCGCCCAAAGTCCAGTTTGAGAGGCATTAGTATGACCTTAAAGAGGCCACTTGTGCTCAGAAACCCCCCAAATGTAGTTGAATTTTAAGGATTCTGCGAAGACGAGTGCAGCAGAATTGCTCCACAGCGCTTTGAAAGACTCATTGCCAGTCATCGCAAACACTTGATCGCAGCTCTGCTGCCAAGGGTGGCCCAGGCAGTTATTCGGTGTACTTAGGTTTGGCTCGCTGTTTTCCCTTAATAAATAAAAATAAATAAAAAATAGAATAAACAAAAACTGCATTTTCTTGGTCATCTTTGTATAGTATCATAATTTGTGTGATGGTTTGAAACATATAAGTGTGACAAATATACAAAAATAAGCAATGAGGCTAATGCTTTTTGCAGCTCTGTATAGTGCTGAAGGGATAACAGCTGACGCTGAAATAGGGTCTGGCTGTACTTTCATGTTACACCAACTTGTACCACAAGATGGTGCAGTGAGTAAACCACACAAGTCATTATGAATGCGTTCTTATTTCCTCTCATGGTCAAGGCTAAAAAGAGTTAAAATCCTGTCCCTGGTAATAATCTTTTAGTTCACATTTTCAGAGGTTAATTACAAAAAAAAGCTGCTCACTCTGCAATACATTCTTTTTTATTTAGGCTGGGATGCTGAGCTGGACTGGAAGGATGTGCTGTCAGGAGGTGAGAAGCAAAGGATGGGCATGGCCCGCATGTTCTACCACAGGTAAGGAGAAACAACCTCTTCGTTAGCATTTCTTAGTGTGTAGCCCATAGCATAGGATTACTTTGAACTTGGAATCATGCTAAGCTGCTCTAGAAGTAGCCCCTTTAAAACTATAGTTCATCTGCTGTAACAGTTTGATCTTGTTTATGGGTGTAGTTATGGATCGTAACATGGCAACACATGGAAGCTGTGTGCCATCTCTCAGTGTATATTATAACCAATCCGACTGCATGTAGGGGATGCATGGCACTAACTTAAAACCAATTCTCCTGCCTCTGTCAGGCCTAAATACGCCCTGCTGGATGAATGCACCAGCGCTGTGAGCATTGACGTGGAAGGAAAGATTTTCCAGGCCGCCAAGGATGCCGGCATCTCCCTGCTTTCCATCACGCACAGACCCTCCCTGTGGTAAGCCTCGTCACACTGGGGGAATATTTTGGTCCAGAAATGCTAACGTAGTTCGTGGCAGACGAGCTTCTTCAGAGTTTTTAGTAGTTTCTTTTTTTTTAAATCCTTCTTCCCCGCCTCCAGGAAGTACCATACCCACCTGCTGCAGTTTGACGGGGAAGGAGGCTGGCGCTTTGAGCAGCTGGACACGGCAACGCGCCTCTCCCTCACCGAGGAGAAGCAGCGGCTTGAGGCCCAGCTGGCCGGCATTCCCGAGATGCAGAATCGCCTCAACGAGCTCTGCAAGATCCTCGGAGACGACTCTGTCCTAAAAACAGCTGAGGAGTGAGGGATGGGGGGAGGCCCGAGGGGGTAAAGGAGGATTGAGATGAGGAGAAAAGAAGAAGCTAGGGGTGGTGGAGGAGGAGGAGGAGGAGGAGGAGATCCGAGGCAGACAAAGAAATCAGTTTGTTAGTGCGCCTTTTTTTTTCTTTCGCCCTGAGCCTCTGAGCTCTCCCTCTCCTTCTTTTCACCCTCTCCTTTGCCCTGCTCCAGTCTGAGAGGTGGGGGGAGAGTGAAGTGCATTCGCAAGCATTCCTGCCGCTTGTAATGCACACTGTTTGCTTCCACTGCTCAAAGCGGTGTAGCTTAACCAAGACGATGAATTTGTTTGTTTCGTAGCACTTTACTCTGCTTTCAGAGGTGTGCCTGTCACGGTGGCTCTGGGAGCTGCGTTTTTAGCTGGAAAGCCTTTTAAAGGTTTGAGCCACTCTGATGTCCAAAGCAGTATTCCACAGGATTTTTCCACAAATCTTCCACAGCAGATTTTAGTTTTCCTGAATGTAATGTGACCTTTTTTTTTTTTGCAGAGCCACAATACAATCTGTTTCCTTATTCCTCATGTTAGCTTTGTTGGGTTGCACGTCCATGAACCGCTGGTACAGGCTCAAATGCCGACTCTATTATTAGAACGATTAGTGACGCGGGTCTGACTCGAGAACTATAAGTTTCTGGTTTATTGAACAAATACAATGAGATAAAGAGGTCCAGTGAGGAAGGGCAAGCTCATCCTGCTAGGAGAGGGGTTTTTTTTAGCGAATGAGTGCACACACACACGAAAGGATGTCAAATTAGAGGAAAAACAATAACAGTAATTAGTAGTGACCATGTAAGGCTCTGGAAATCTGCTGGAGGGATGCACGCTAGTCATTGTGGATAGCGGATAGGTCATGATGGGGTGTTTTGAAAATGTGGAGTTCTGTTTAAGGCAAGTCATTTCATACACCGTAGACAGCATTTATAGGATTTGCCAATCATTGAAAGGATGATTCCAGAATATTCTCCACATTACAGCTGTTTAACATTAAGTTATAAGTTATAATAAATAATAGGTTGTTTTACACGTGGAGTTGCTGGTCACAAAGATGGAAAGTTGTGATACTGTTAAAATAATGGTTTCATTTGTTCCTTTTCTTAAAATAGTTGGGAATTCAGCACTCCTGCATGGTGTAGACCTGCGATGGTACAACTGCTTTTAGAAGTGTACTCTCTTTATGTGGTTCGAACCTGAAATGCTCCTGTTTGATAAGGTTCACGAGCTGCAAACAGAAATGCCTTTGCTTTTCAGATTGGGCTGAGTTAAAGGGGGACGATTGTGCTTATTCTATCTGTGAATCACGCAAAGCGTTCAAAATAATCCATATCCATGTTTGTTTGGTTTTTTTTGGCCTGAAAAGCTGTTCAAGCTTCTTTCTCTTAAAGGCCACCCTACCTTTGAGCCAACTTTACTCTGATTGGCTGCCCTTCACAAGCAAATCTAAACAGCAGGTGGGTGGGCCTTTAGTGCCTGAGATGACTCTATAAGGATATCCCCATTCTGGAAAAGGTAACACCCACCTTGCTCTCCTTCGGCTCACATTGATCAATAGAAGTGTCTGAAATCAGAGCTTTTGGCCGACAGGAATAATTTGCACATATGCTGACCTCGGTATTTGAAACTTTGGTCATGTTTAATATGAGCCTCGTCACCTTAACGATGTGGCAGAAAATGTGTAAATTTTTGTTTTTTTGTGCCACATTATGTTAATTAAAACAGGAGAGACACTGGACTTCTCTGTGGAACTGTCACACTGTGCTGGATATAGGCCTCAAACAGTGTCAGTTTCATGCTTGACTAACTAGCACAATCTAATGATACCAAGCCATCTCACTGATTATGATACCACTATATTGTTAAAATGCCTCTGTTTGGTTAACATTCCACCTTATGTGTGTTCAGAGCCTCAGAGCATGGACAATCAGGTACGTCATCAACAAGTGCACTGCTGTATTTCAGACTACACAAGGACTTCTTAGAATCCTCAGACAAAAATGGCTTTTAGGCATATAAGCAAGCAGGCATTATCTAATCTTTTATGGAACCTGAAATGTATATTGTTGGGTTTGCATGCCAGGATTTGCCTGAACTCCAGCTGCATCAACACCGCGCTTACATGCCAGCTCTAGCAATGAAACCTCCCCTCTTGGCTTTTTGGGGAACAGTTTAAGAAAAGGACTTCAGAGCATTTAGATGCAGCGCTGCTCTGCTCAGGGTGAGAGCTGCCAGGTTTCTACGGGACAAACCCACCCCAAACCTCCAAAGAAATGTGACTGGAAAGCAAAAACGGATTTTGAAGATTTGAGTCACATCTTTTCTTTAACGTCTAAAGGTACTATCTGGGATGTTGTCTCTATTAAAAATCTGGACTGTTTTCTTCTGGAGCGTAAGAGAGCATCACAGGCATCACCGCAGCCTTGCAAAAACGGCAAAATGGCGTACGTTTCTGACCCGAAACGCAATCGTTTTGTTCAGTCGGACTCTGTCGACAGGAAGGCGCACGATTCGCTGAATGACACAAGAGTCTACCGAGTGACACTGGAACAAGGAAGTCGGCTCAAAAATGTGCCTGATATTTTAACAGGCATGACGAGACAACAAATCCAGTATTTCATCTTGAATGGATGGGAGAAGAAATGATGAGGTGTCTTCTTCTTTTTTTTTGTCAGATTTTTATTTATTTGGGTTTGTTTTTTGTTTTTGTTTTTTGCTCCAATCATCCTGCAAAACTGAGCCTAACCGAGGCTAAAACCCATTCTTTTACTGTTGCCCGTTCAAAGTCACAGGAGTTATCAATTGATTAAAACACATGAAAGGGGCAGAATAGTGAACACTGGGATCAGCTGGACATGTAAAATTCACCTGCTGGCAACTAGCAATACAGACAAGGCAATAATGTGACAATGTGGTGGTCACAGCTTGTTTCTGCTGCACCCTAGTGGCCAAAAAAGTTAAAGCAGCTACAGTATTCGTAGTTGCGTTGGACCTGGTCTAAGAACATTTCTCTGCATTGAGTTTTTGGCTTGTGAATGAGACCTCATCATTTCTTCCAACCCCAGAACACAACAGGCCTTCTGCAGTGGCTTACTGAACTGCTTCTTGCTAGTGCAACCCCCCCCCCCACACACACACAAGCCCCTTCCCAGCCATTCTTACCCCATCTTTTATTAAGAGACTGAATGTAAGTGAGAGATTATGTATGATGAGTTCTACGCCACTGGATCATACAAGTTTCTTAATGTTAACAGCTTGTCATTTTATAATTGTGTTAATAGTGCATGCTGTTTCATTATACAAGAGCCACAATGTGGTGTTACATTTCAGATCTGCTGTACAGCGTGGTGTGTGAACTGGAATTATGGGAAAGGTCATTTTTATGTTATTCCATGGCTACAGGGCAGCCAGATTTAATACTTTCAACACTGTCACAAACAGAAGGATGACTATTCGTAAGTTTGAGAATGATGTTGAAGTTTGGGGGATTTGTATTAGGCTGCTGTGTACCACAGACCAGCATGCATTAAATCTTCCTTAAGCCGGGGATTACTACGCTTTGGAGTTATTACATAATTACGTTAAAGACATAATTACCTCCCACACCTGTAGTTCTTTGGTATTTTCAGTAACAGTAGCCCAGGCCATCTTTTTTGGGATCTCATATGACATATGTGTAGGAGTCTGTGTATTTAAAACCTTAACAGCAAGAGCGCTGGAGCGACATTAAGGTCATCTGATCAAAAATCACTTTATCTTGAAAGATGAAGATGTATTTTCTTGTAAATAAAACGATACAATGCAACCTCGGAAAAATGAACTTGCGTCTTTTTTTTAAGCTTTTAAATAAACGCCTGAGTAAAGCCCACCATTCAACACTGTTGAAGAAATTATGATATTTGCACCACATGACAATGGCCGAGGAGCTTTAATGGTTCTTTAAATGTAGCAGAGGTCAGAGGATCGTATAGGTTGGCCTATACTGACCTGTTTGAAATGTTGCAGGAATGCATGAAAAGATGATTTGGTTATTTTAACATTATCGTATTTTAGCAGTATCAATGCAACTGTCAGCAAATCAGTTCAGTTTTATTTATATAACACCAAGTCTCAACGCCCCAAGGCCCTTTATGTTATAAAGTAAAAAACTTACAATAATGTTGAGATAACATCAACAATCAGTCAACCACCTACGAGCCAGCACTTGGCAACAGTAGGAAAGAAAAACTCCCTTTTAACAGGAGAAACATCTGGCAGAGCCAGGCTCAAGGAGGGAAGACCATCTGCTCTGACTTGTTAGCCTAGACTAGCCTAGACCTATCACATCATAACAAGGGAGGGCTGAGGGTCAAAGGAAAGTTTTAAACATAATGTCAAAAGCGGAGATAATGTCTGTCTCCTGAATCCAAACTGGGACATGGTTGCACAGAAGAGGGGTCTGAAAGCTGAAGGCTCTGCCTCCTATTTTACTTTTAAATACTCTATGAACCACCAAGTAAGTCCACAGTCTAGCGGAGCGAAGTGACGTCTTTACCATAAGATGGGGCCTGATTATTCAAGACTTTGTATGCGATCAAGAATTTTACATGTAATTCTGGATTTAACAGAAAGCCAATGTAGAGAAGCCAGTGTGGGAGAAACACGCTGTCTCATGCTTGTCCCTGTCAGTACTCGCTGCAGCATTTTGGATCAGCCAAAGACTTTTCAGGGCGCTTTAAGGACATCCTGATAATAAAGAAATTACAGTAGTCCAGTCTAGACGTAAAAAATGCATGAACTAGTTTTCGAGTTTCTGTGACAGGATGTTTCCAATTTTAGAGATATTGTGAAAATGCAATTATAGGCAATTATCGGCAATCACAGGCAGTAGAAAAGATGGATATAGCCACTGTGACATCATCCACTGGTTAGTGGTTTTCAACAGTGCCATCGTGGTATTTTATAATTGGACTTTACAGGAGAATAGCAGCTATCGCATTCTCGTGTGACTGGCATGTTGTTGGCCAATGAGAACCCTACTTTCTGAATAAATAATGACTGTTATTTTGTTCCTTATAATATAGCTCTATATGTGAATATATACTGTACAGAATGCACAGAAGGGTAAAATGATGGCTGTAGAGCAAAAACTGTGGCGACAACAGCTTGGTCCTCTCACTGAAACTGCCAACATCCATCCCATAGACACCCATCATAAACTCTGAAATGGGTGAAAAAGAAAGCATGAAACTTAAACTGATGTTTAAACTATAAAAGATGTTGAAAAGATAAATACAAGCTAAATTTTTCAATGTCTTGACTTCGTTTAAAAGTTTAAATGGTGTCTGTAGGTGAATGTGTGTGGAAGTAGAGTTGAAAGAGGAGTAAGTTTAATGAGGATTTGAAAAGTCTCCCCATTGAAATACATTAAACATTTTTGTTGAATCCAAACCTTCAGAATTGTAGTTCACGGGTGTAATGATACGAAGTCACCACTAGATGGCAACACGGCCAAGATAAATTTTGTGCCCTATAACGTCATCTAATTATTACACAAACGGAAGACGTCCTTCACCCCCGCCTTCCCCCCGTCGGCCAGGTTTATATTAAGTTTAAATGTTCACATCGCCATTTTTAGTGTTTCAAAGACTGCAGGCCATGCATACATTCTGGAGTTTTTAGCGATATGTGACGATGAAGTCAGTTTCACTGAGCTGACCAGTCGACAGAAGTGTATTATTATTATTATTAATATCATTATTGTTGCTGGTGTGTGAGGTTGCCCCGTGCCTGGATTGGTACAGCTCTCCTGGGGGGAGGAGCTTGGTTACGTCCAGGGGAATCACACGCCAGGCGGATCCCGGCTCCTCCACACACACAGCGCACTCCACCGGGCCGGAGGAAGCGACGATGCCTCCCAGGAGGTGACCACGGCTGACTGCTTAGCCTCATTTCCCTCAACATGGAATCCAAATCTATTCATATAGAATAGATTGAGCCTTTAAAATGGGGTTTATTTCCAAGCCGGCGACGAGGAGAGGCGAAAGATAGAAAGCGCTTTATTGAGAGGAGCAGGGAGGGAGGGAGACCGCGACGCTCTCCCGTCTAAGAGGATAAAGGGAAAGGAGAAAAGCGAAACTGAGCTATATTTAAACGGGCTGTTTCGGGCCAGCCTCCGGTGCCACCATGAGCAGCAGCAGCGGGCCGGATGAGAGCTCGGTGCGCGTCGCCCTGAGGTAAGGATGCAGCCTCTCCTGAGATGCTCTCGTGTTACACCTGCTTGGGACCATGCACATGTTACCCCTGCTTTTATTTTGATTGGATCGTGCTAAAACAACACCACTCCTTTCCCAAATGTGCTTTTATTTTTTAAGCTGGCAGGAGCTGCTGCAGTTTTCTTGCATGGTGTACAAAGCAAATATAGCTGTCGATTACATGAGCTGCTCTTGTTAATACCTGCGAGCTTTGTACTGGATTTATGAATGAGGATCCCATATGTGGCTGAGGGATTAGGCCTTCCGCTTACTGCACCTGCAGTAAGAGCGAGCCACACGATTTCAAAGGATGCACCCACTACTCATAAATGCAGGTGCATCTGAGCCCCTTGCAGTCACTCATTGTCATCTTTCGCCTTGCTTTTGTCTGTGTGTGTGTGTGTGTGTGTGTGTGTGTGTGTGTGTGTGTGTGTGTGTGTGTGTGTGTCATGCTGGTCTGACCCTTGTCCCTGAGGCAACTGCAGCCCTGTCATTTGCACAGCACACACATTAAGATAGCCACTGCCTGCTCACAATACAACAAATCAATAAAAACACCAGTATAATGTTGAAAGCCACTTGTATAGGAGTGTGTGTGTGTGTGTGTGTTTGAATTAAAAACCTGAACTGTCATGTGATCTCATTGGCGGAGAGAGGACAAAATGCACCCTTCCCTCTCACGTTTCTCCTCGTCCCTCTTGCTCCTTGTTGTGCATTCAGACTTTGACCCAGAACTGTTGTTTACTGAGCCAGCTCAGTTTACAAGCTCTCTCTCTTCTTCATGGATAATAAATAATCTGTCTATCTGTCTGTACACCCCCCCCCCCCTCCTTCCCCCCGATCACATGCTCTGCTGCTCTCTTTAATAATAACATTCAGTTCATATTGGAACATTACGTTTGTCTGGCTTCCTGTCTTAGCTTATTGTGAGGATGCAGGCTGTTTGATGTGGGACGAATAAAGATCTCCATGTTTTTGTCCTACCGCCTTTTGTATCTTGTTAGAAAGGTCAGGTGCAGTAATTATTTAAAGCGCTTTTGTCGTGTTTGTTGGTCTGTTGTCCCGTTGAAGGTCAGACAAAAAGCCTTTTCATTGGTTTAGGTTTTCACTCATAAGTCTGTTCATGATTTGTTTGATTTTCTTTTTTTTTCTTTGACGTAAGCAACCTCTGTTCTCACTAAGAATGCTTTGGGCAGACATATTTATGTCTCTTCTTATGTATTTAGTACGTTTGATTTTTCTCAGTGTACGTACATGAATACAGCTTTAGTGAAGTTCAAAACTAGACTAATTTGCATTTGGGGGGAAAAAATACCTTAGCATTGTAAGTGTATGAAGACCCACAGACTCAGCGTCTCCTGTGAAAAGGAACTATTTTGATGAACATATGAAACATATAATCCAACACTGTGCTTAAACATGATGTTTTTATGGCCTAATATTTTTACTTAAACCATACGTCTGATGACTATGTGGGTTTTAAAACTTTTCATGAATTACAACCCAACCCTTTAGTTAGAATCCACTCCGTGGAACAGTTTAGACTCCCACTTATTTCCACAGTGTTTCATTTTTCCTGTTGTCCTCCCCTCACCCTCAACCGGTCACAGCAGATTGCTGCCCATCCCTGATCCTGTTTATACCAGTTTTCTTCCTCTTAAAAGGGAGTTTTTCTTTTCCACTGTTGCCAAGTGCTCATAGAGTGTTGACTGATTTTGGGGGTTTTCTCTGTATGATTGTAGAGCCTCTACATTACAATTTAATCAGCCTTGAAGGGACTGTTGGGATTTGGTAATGTAGAAATTGTAAGATTGATTTATTTTTTGGCAGCCAGAGTAATTATTGAATATACATTGAATACATATGTTAAAATTCAAAAACGGACAGTGCGGCGGTTGAACTGAGTTCTTAGTAGGCAGATGTGCAAATTTACTGCACTTTTCCCAATGAGAAAACAAAACTCAGAATGAATATGAATGCTGAACATAACTCTCACCAAGTCGCCCAGTCGCATGCTTTTTTAACTAAACGTGTTATTGTCATGTGGCTTGCCTCACACCTAGCTGTTAAAACAACATGAAGACGAGATAGACGAAACAACAACTCCAAATTAAAAGCTTTGAATTTACTGTGATAACAAATATGAACGAAATACAAATTGTCCTTATAAAGTCTGCATACTTTTCTTAAGTTGTCACAGCTGTTTCTTTTTTTTCTTTTTTTTCTGATTAATACCATACTTTAGAAAATGTCCCATCTTTGATTAATTTTCACAGTCAGTCACTTGCAGGTCACACCTGAATGGCTCATTTCACGTCTTTGAACATTCAGCCGCATGCTTCGTGTTGATGTTGTCAGCTCATTAATCGCCGTGGCAACATTCTAATTATTTTGAAATGTTATGGTTATGATGAACTGTGATTCTTACCTCTGAAACATTTCGACTGCCAGCTTTCTCCCAGCTCCTGTAACAGTTTAGTTAGCTTCATGTGTGTTTCTCCAGTAATCAGCTAGCAGGTTGCCAACCTCTACCTGCCTCAGCCTGCGTGGCTAATGCTGTCTGTTAGCGAGCTCCTAATCCCCCGTCTCATAAGGTCCAAAGTGATGAAATGCACTTTTATCATCTCTTCTTTTTCCTTTTTTTTTTTTTAATGTGGTAACAGAAAAGAACAAGAAAGGAAGACATCTGGAGCTCTAACAGAAGGACGGCATTACTGTTGTTGTCTCCTCGATTTATTACTGGAAAGATGATGTAACATAAAAATCACTTTGTTCTTTAAAAGAGAACGTGCTTTCTTGATGGATCTTAAGATGTGTCTGCTGTTCTTTCCTTTGTGGTTTTTAAAAAAAAAAGAAATGTTTTCCACACCTGACAGCATACGGATGGGGCACTTGAGTGGTCCATTGTTGGGTGATTTAGCAAAACACTGTGTTTACTGGGCTATCCCTATGTGTAAGATCTATCTTCTTATGTAACAGCCCATCATTGTGTGCATGTTTGGGCACAATAGCGCATATACTTTTTTCACCCATAGCACAAAAAAAGCAATGCAAAACCTTAATGATTTATCTGAGAAATAACTGTTACAAAGTCACCCGGACAATCAGACCAAAAGATCTTATTAGATAGTCGATATCCTCGAGGTGCAGCTTTAAAAATTCAAAGCCTACAGGCAGAAGTGGTGAGCAGCGAGGTTTCAGGTTTTGTAGTCACTTTGAAATCCACAGCGGATAGCTTTCCCTCTTTAATTAGATGGGCTTGAGTGAATACTTAGGGTTTGAAGCCCTAAAATATACTTATTTTGAATGCACGAAGAGGTTATAAAAACCTCCACAGGACATAGGCAGCAGCTGATGAGCCAACAGTTTGTGCAAAATATAGCCGTCGGCCACAACCTTAAAACTACTGACAGGTGACGTGAGTAACTTTGACCTTCTCGTTACAATGCAATGCTCTACTGAGAAACCTTGAGTCCTGAACATAGCGCGCCTGAACACCATTGCAGATCAACCTTCATTTCACATCCCAGTCTGATAGGGCACCTTCAGAATGCACTGAAACAAGTCAGATCCAATGGCTCTAACCCACCTAAAGGATGCCCCAATGGATCAGAGCTGCTTTGGTGGTATGAGCAGGACTTATTTAATATTCAGTAGGTGGTGTTAATGTTGTGGCTGATGATTGCATATGTGACATCCATTTAACCCAGTAGAAACGCCAAAAGTGTGCTTTAAAACAGCGTATCTTGTCCATGAGTTGTCACAGGTTTCTGAACTGTAAAATGCCCTGTCAGTAAAAAGACAACGTGGCCATCTTACCAAAAATCTCATTTATATTAAATGAGTTCATGTTAAGCGGCTGCGAATGGATGGATGGATGGAGTTCATGTTAATGCAAAGATGATTTAAGACCAATATGTGGTCATCGGGCTAGATTAGATCTAGATTAGATTAGCTCTAATCTAGCCCATTAGATCTAATTTAATGGGCTAGATTAGATCGTTTGTGGCGATCTAATCTAGCCCATCACAGCAGCCATAATGACCTGAAATAGGAGACAAACACAGGTGTGACTAATAATAAAGGCTGAGTGCTGTAGAACAGGACCCACGTTAATGTGATTCATAACACCTGCGTCCATCATGGCGGTAGGGTTTCAGTGAAAAAGCTCTAGTATAGAAGTGCCTCGTGGTTTTTACTCTTCACTATAGTCAAATAAAGTTTCTGTGTTATAACGACAATAAAAAGAAGTATTGTTAGAAACCAGTCAGTCCCCTACTGCTTTTTCCAGATTGTCTGACGCCTACTGGCTCCTCCTCTTTGACCTTTGTGGATTATGTTTGAGGGCAAAGGCCCGTTTGTCCGCGGTGGTGAACCAAAAACTCTGTGTGTGTGTGTGTGTGTGTGTGTGTGTGTGTGTGTGTGTGTGTGTGTGTGTGTGTGTGTGTGTGTGTGTGTGTGTGTGTGTGCCCACCCTGAAAATGGCAGTCTGGCTGTTTTGTTTTTTGTTTTTTTCGCCATGTGCCGAAGGCCCAAAAATTCCGGGAGGAAGTCAGATGCGCAAAAAGCTGTTTCCGAGAATTCAGGATGCGCAAAAACAGCAAACGCTTTTCATCTACTTGCACTATTCCAGTCCCAGCGTACATCTGAGGATAAACAACACTTCAGCAGACACGCGTGCATTATGTGGAATCCCTTCACCAAAAACAAATCATGTTTCAGTTGCAACACTTTTGTTCCAGCGCCTGTTTATTTTGTGGCCGCGTTACGCACCCATCCACTCAGACGGACCCCACCATGAGTCACGGCTTGGCGAGAGACGGGTGGCGGCTCTGAACGATCGCTGTCTGCTGTCTGCGCTTCAGGTGTCTCCCACTCGGGATTCTTTGTGGGGCAGGAGGGGTGGCTGCAATGTCGATATAATGACAGATGGTCCAAACAAAGCCGGTGCGCATTGTTCGGTTGGGAAAAATAATAGACACAATTTATCAGCCGACTTTCAGGCCTCCGTGAGAACGAGAGACTGTCTGCTGAGTGAAAGCAGTCAAAGTTATGCTGCCCTGAAGCCTCGCGGCGTGATTCTTTTGAGCTCTTTTAAACACACTGTTAAAACTTTCCGAGAAAGGAGGGCAGCGTTTATCTGCCCACCGTGTGCCATCGACGCGTCTGCGAGAGCGTTTTTTTTTTTTTTTTTTAACTGAAGTGCGCTCTAAAAGGATTCATAGTTGCCAAAGCAATCGGAAATCGCCCTTTCCCCTCTTCTCTTCCTCTAGTCACACGGATGCCCAGACGAAGAAATGACTGGCATGGAGAGCTAAAGCCGCCTCGTTAGTACCGAGCGACAACCCGGAGCACATCACACACCGCCACAGAGTTTCACATCCAGCCCGTGTGCACGTATTTATCACCGCATTCATACTTTATTATAAAAACACATATATGTAATAAAGAAGCTTTAGCTTTAGAATAACTAAAGCGCCGGTTTTGCGCAGACTGCACTGGATTAACCAAAAAACACCGCATCCCCCGTTTTAGGTTATGCATTTGACATGATGGCATACTCACAAGATTTCCCTTCACCCTGCTGGTGAAGCAGCAGGACTCATTCTCCTGTCGCGGGGGCGCTGATCGCAGTTTCTTCTGGTTCTGCAGCGGGGAGTATTTCTTTTCTTTCTTTTTTTTTATTTTTATTTTTACTCCCATCTTCTCCATCCAACACCAAGTCCACGCACTGACTGGGCGCCTGTCTTTCTGATCCACAGATTACGTCTGTTTGAGGGGCAGAAGGGAGGGCATCCGGTTTACAGGGATCACTGAGAGGACTGTGATTGGCTCAGAGGAGATAGCTTGATAAAATGCACGTCGGCTATTGGACACAGGACCGGCGCGGAGGAGGGGGCTGAAGGGAGGCAGGGAGGGAGGGGGTGTCCATCGTGCATTATTCAGGAGAAACCGGGTGGGGAGTAGAGGAGGAGGATACTCAGGGCAAAGAGGCATATGCAGACAATGCCCCGTGTCTCAGAAATTCAGATTTCATTGGTGGGACTTATCCACCACAGTTTTATGGCTTCCCATAATCTCTTCATATGGACTCAGAGTGAAACTGGAGCACCCAAGTGCGTGGTATTAGTGTTTATAAAGACCTCAGCGCACTTTATGTAGGCTCAGAGACCGCTGTAATAACCCACATTACAGCATAACTTAATATGGGAAAAATGATGTAGCAGCCTATAGAGAAAATCCTACATTGTACAGCATTACAGCAGCATGTTTTTTTTTTTTTTTTATCCCTCTGCTTGTCCTATTTTAAGATTAATTTAACAAAAAAAATATGCAGAGCCATTCAGATGGAAGGGAATGACTATAAATAAATCAAACAACTATTATTCTGCAACATCAAACCTCAACACAGTGCGTGTGTCTCTCTCTTGCTCTGTGTGTGTGTGTGTCCCTAAGCACAATGTTTACGGGGCCCTGAGTGTGAGTGTGTTTCTGCTGTATGTAGGCTACGACAAAGCTGGAACTGCAGAATTTTCCACACAGGAGCAGGGGAGGAAATGGTGCATGGATAATTCTCTCTTCAGATCCTCTGGTACTCACTCCGAGAGTACTCGGCTGAATCAATACAGCTTAAAGCTTTCTCATGTTCCCCATTCTCACATACTGTTGAGAGGCAGCGCGGTCCGAGCTGATCCATTTGAGGTGTTTTCTAGAGATCCTGCTTTAAAAAAAAAACTCTACCACTCTGGCTGAATAATTATAATATTAAATCACCTCTTGACCTGTAACCCTCCTGAACACACTCACGCATATTTGCATCCGTAACACAGACAGTGAGTGGTTAACCTGTGCGAGCAGACAGAGAAATCCTAATAACCACAGCAGGGGTCTGTCCAGTAGCCATGGTGATTGAACACATTTCTCCACACAGCAGAAAGGCGGCGTGTCTGTGGCACACCACACAGGCCTTTATAAGGCCCAGACCCATGCTAGAAGGAAGGAAGCACAAAGTGGAGGCTCACACCCCGTTTCATTGTAGCTCTACAATTTTACGACAGCCACGAAGAAGCCGCAAAGCGAGGAGGCGCCGCTCTCGTCCCTTTTAAATCTATAAAATAAGCACGCTCAAAGCTCCAAACAAAGCGCCACATCATTCGATTATTGTGTGCATTTTGAAGGCTAATTTGCATAACTGGTGGGAACGGTGCTCTCGAAAGTAAAGCACCTAGATTTATTCGCTATTCGGTCTAATTTCCAACATCCAAATGAGAGCAACAGCCTTGGCTTGATTTCCGTTAAGCTTCTAATCTGTCTTTCCTCTTAATTTAGCCCCAGCTTCAATCACAGCTCTTTCACAAATCTAGCCACGTGGGTGTTTATGTGTGCGGCTGCTATGGTGTGAAAACCTTATAATTCCATAGTCGGTGCAATTCATATTTCCTTTTTAACCAAAGCCTCACATGGTTCCCGGTGGCTTCAAAGAATCTGGGTGCCCCTTTTTGACAAGGTCCCTTAATAGTTAAATCCACTCCTGCTCAAAAGTTCAGGGTTACCTTTTAGCTGACCTTCCTTTTGTAATGTATCTGATATGACATGTATGATATGTATATATGACAGAAATGTAAATGACACCAAATTCACAGAATTACACATCATTAATTGTGGTCCATTTTTAGCAAACACCACTCCTGTGTTCTAGAAGCACGTTGTGTTAACGAGTTAATTGAGCTTTGGGGGGAAAACAGTCATGCAGTTATGTTTGCAAAGCTGAAAACCGATGTGCTGTTTAAAGAATTATTAAGTCTGACTAGCTGATGGTCTGGACTGGAGCGTCAGCTTCTACAAAAGTCCCCCCCAAAAAATGAAGTTCCTTCGGAAACTTACTAGAGTGTTTATGTTCTGAGAGCTTAACCAAACCCAGCACCAAAAATAACAAGATATCATACAACAGCACTGCTGTTTAATGGAACTTCCTCCTGAGGACCTGTGCGGCGTCTGATGTGCTTGTCCTCTTCATCAGTTTTGCACTGGGGCCCCCCACTTGTCTTTCTGCTTTGGTTAGGGTCAGCTCTGTTCTGTGAGAGGGGTAGTACATGTGTGAAATCTCTGGGTTTTGGGGGGTGTTCGTTTTTTTTTGTGTGCATGAAATCCGTTTTCA
Organism: Pelvicachromis taeniatus; assembly: GCA_015108175.1. Taxonomy (NCBI): domain Eukaryota; kingdom Metazoa; phylum Chordata; class Actinopteri; order Cichliformes; family Cichlidae; genus Pelvicachromis; species Pelvicachromis taeniatus. The sequence goes on along the minus strand of VURO01050836.1, from coordinate 51,278 downwards.
TCTGTGCTGACTTGACCAGGAAAGCTTCTTTTCAGAGATTAATAAATGTAGATAAACTTGCATTAGGTTACAGGATGTGAAAACGATAGTAAATAGCAGCTGAAAACAGTCTTGTTGTAAAAGACAAATTGAAAAGAATCCTTGTTGTCAGCGCTTCATTTGATGAACACTTCTGGAACAGAATGATCCGTTTATCACCGAGCTCCCTCTCCATTGGTTGGATGTTAAAAAAAAACTCCTACGATCATGTTAACATTTATACCTACAGATAAAAATTTAAAGCCTCGTCTAAATGAAGAAAAAACACACCACATTTACTCATTACATATATCACATAATAACGTCAAACTTTAGGCAACTTAAAGCGCACACTAATGCACACTGAGCAATTTCTAAATCAGTTGATTTTTTTTAAGGTACTTGTACTTTTCTTGAGCATTTCCATTTTATTCTGCTTTGTACTTCTACTTAAGCACATTTAATTTTCTTAAAAGCTTGTCTAGGTTGATAATCTACCACAGAGAGATGACTAATCTAACTAACAACATGTCTTCTAACTGTAGAGGGAGGAGAAGTCAGAGTACCTGGATAGAACAAGTAAACTTCCAGAAAGACCCCAACAAGCTGGTGGATTTAAACCCAGGACCTCATTGCTGTGAGATGACAGCGCTAACCACTGCACCACTGTTTCACCCAATGTATTGCACAGGGAATATTTTCCTTTAACATGAAACTATAGGTTTGCTCCAACTTCCTCAAACATAACAATGCTTGATGCTGTACAAAATCCTTCTATAATTTTACATCACCATGTGGATATTTTGAGCATTAGTTCAGTGAGCGGTGCTTTGATGAGTGGTCCTGTGTTTTGTTTGTATCTCATTAGGACACATACATGCAAGCAGCGGGACGACTGCCATACATTTTGCGGTGGCTGGGCTTTCATGTTATTCTACTGATACGCAGTGATGTGCCAAGAAGCACTGAAATCCAATGCGGACGCAGAGACGATCGCATAATCACATGTGATGTAAATAATGCACATTTTATAATATGCAGAATACAAAGTACGTCAGCTTTGCATACAGGGAGGAAAAGCTTCTGCTAAGTTTGCCGAATATCAAGTGTGCATTTGGAGTGTTGGAGAAAAACACTCACTGTAAAGAAATAAAAAAGGAAAATTAAAAGGATGCCTTTGGATTGTTTGGAGTATTTGTTATAGTGTGGTGTTTCTCTAAATAATGCATCAGTCGTTACTAAAAACCATTTATAAAGTGATACACATAATCATTCAACTGTTCTGGATGATTTCATCTCCTGCAGATGAATCTAATAAACTCCAAATGTGTTTTCGTCTGTGTGACAACATGCCTGTCTGCTGAGTTTATAAAAAGCTGGCTTTTTTTTTCTCCTTTTTTCCGAGGACAATGAGGCTCAATTGCAGCTGCGCCCGTGTAAGCTCAACTGATGTACATATTTACACTTACGTCCACGTGCCGCGCGATCCGGGAAACGAGACGGCGCTGGACTCAAAGCAAGATGATAAGAGTCCAATGTGTTACTGTTAATTTTCATGACAAGCTGAGGCTTAAAGCCGTGGATGTTCCATACTGTGCCTAGTAAGAGTGACATCTCCAACTGCTTCAGTAATGAGCTGTCTAACATGCTGTCATCCACTACAGATGGAGAACATACAGTGGGCCACCCAACACTTTTGATAATCATCCAATCAGAGACGTCTTAAAGGAATAGTTTGACATTTTGAAGAATGTGCCCGTTTTCTCACAGAGATTTGAAAAGATTGACGCTTTATATCTGGAAACTGAGAGTGTTAACTTTGCTTAGAGCAAGAAGGATAAACACAGGGAGTCTAAATGTACCAACATCTCCAGAGAGTTACAAGTGAAGGGTAGAAATAACACACAGTAGCACAGATCAGCATCATTTGGGTCTGAAAGTTATTTTAGATTCCTGCTTTTTTCTTATGCTAAGCAAATGGCTAACAGCAGCTGCTTCACATCACACATTTAAAATGTTGTCCTTTACATACAAGATACATCTACGGCTAAACAACATAAAAGGCTTTAGTGGATTTCAGTGATTTGGGGAATCTGGATTCCACGTTTCTCAGAGCACGGGGGATAATACCAATATCCGTAAGTACCTATAAAATCCGGGTTATTGTTAGACACACACAGGTTTTGTTTACTTGATGGGTCAGAAAATCTTTCTAGTAGTTTTCTAGTAACTCTTCTCATACCGATAATTGCAAACCAACAGCGTGAGCGCCTCATCTAACACCATCGACACTATGTTAAAGTCCCCGCCAACTCTGGACCGCAATCCCGCGTGCAGCTCTGCCATCATGGATGCCTCCTGTTGGGTTTCATTCGTGCTCGATGCCAGAAGCGAATTCGCCGTCTCAATTAATCACTGAGTTTCTAATGGAATGCTTCCCTTCAGGATGAGGCCCATCACAGAGGGGGCTGCAGTCAGTGCTGTCGGTGAAGCTGCTCTGATTGCCTGAATACACTCCCAGCTTTGGAGTCACTGCAGATGTCTGCTAATTGTGGTGATTATGGTAAACGGAGGGGGGTAGGAATATGTAATGAATTTCCCATTGCTTTCACGGCTCACATCCTTTGGTTCTGTGCATCTGCTATAAAAGCAGAGCATCCGCAGGGTTTGGAGACGGACAAAAGTGACATGGTGGATTGGGCATGGGCTTTTGGATGGGCAGCCATTCTAGCACCAAGTGCAGCCAGATTGGGTCCATTTATTCTTTTAGTTTTCTTCATTGCCAATACAAAGCAAGTTTTAATTCCTCTCCTCTTCACCATGTTCTTATTCTTTCACTTCCTTTCTCCCCTGCTTTGGGTGGGTGACTTTAATAACGTTTAACAACCTTTTTTCATTGGATAGAATTAGAGCCATCAATTTGACCATCTCTATAAATTTGGGGGGGGGGTCTCACACTAAAAAGAAGCTGAATGAAGGGGATAAAACAGGAGAAATAGAGGAGGGAAGAAATTAGGTCTCATATAGGCTGTATCAGAGATTGCATAAATAGGGGGGAATCCCCTCATCGGAGCGTCCTGTTTCATTTAGAGGTTCTAGTGAAGTAGTCCAGAATATAAGGGGTTAAATTTAGGGGCTAAAATAGTGCTGGCATCTTTGATTAATAGCATTTAAAGCAGATAGGCAGATTAATACTTAATACTGTCGAGTGAGCATATTTTTATGTGCTGCAGCTTGGTGATGCTTTCAGCTGACGGCATGGAGATACTTGTTCTGTAATAAGAAAGTAATGGCACCTCACACACTCTCTCAGCTGTGAGAGTTTGACTATGTGAGTAGGTTTGTGTGGGTAAGCTGCAAACACATTTCCCTTTTGGGATTAATAAAATTAACCTTTAACCTTTCCTTCTTCTGATAGTACAGCTGTCATTAAGTTCACACATGCAATACTTTAGGATCTATAATGTTTTTTAAGAGTAATTTTTTTAATGCAACTTTTCAAACAGCTTAACAAACATATAGTGCATTCTGTTTCTGTGTTGTTCTGAGCACCGTGTGTCTGCTAGCTAAATGGACAATGTGCCACACTCTGAGATGAAGACGTAAGAAAGGAGACGGAACAAATTATTTCCAAAGGTAAGCACTGATCAGTTAGTGACTTTTGATAACGCAGTCTAATTCTGGTCTAATTCTGGTCTAATTCTATGCTTTTTAGTGATTTAATTGGCTGTTGAACGCGTTGCTGTAGGTCGGGGAGTTTTTCATGCAGCAAATATTTTGCAAAACAAACTGAACCATTCTAATTTTGTGTTGTTCAAAGGTTACATGAAAATATGAAGCAGTTAGTGCAGGCTAAACTGGTTAAATTTATAGTAACGTACTATGTTGAACTGGTGCAGAGCAGATTGTGGTGTTCGTGCTCAATGCTAGATTAAATCGAGGGCAGCAGACAGCAATTTAAATTTAAGATGATGATGCTGATTAGATTCACTCACCGAATTCTTCCTTTTGTACAAGCTGTACAGGGTTGGAAAACCAATGTGATTATGTAACCTCTGCTTATATCATGTTGAATTTCTTTGGCTAAACAACAGTGACTCTCAGAGCAGCTGCAGCAGCATAGGTCACATATAAGAATGTAATATAATTTCACACAGCTTGAATAGAAATTAAACTTCACTGCAGCTCAGTATACAAATTATTGTGACATTTCTAAGTGACCCTGTCATAAGGCCTTTACACAAGATATTTTTTGAACTCACCTATTCATAGTGCAGCCGATCATACCAAACATGATTTCACTGGACGATTTTTTTATGGCATTTAGCTCAATTTTTCAGATCCCAATAAAGAGATCTGACCAATCAGATCACTGCATTTGGTAGCAAGTACCTTACTAGTGCAAAACGTACACCGGTATTAAATATACAATGATACTTAAATAGTAAAATAATACTATTTTACCTCATACACACAGCTAGACACTACTTGGTATCAATCGGCTGTCTGAAATGATTTCTCTGCTTCCTCAGATGTGGTCCCAGCTCTGCCAACAAGAGCTCAAACTACAGGACTGACATCCTGAAATATGTACGAAAGTGGCCGTGATATGACTTCAACTCTCCCCGCTGCTGCCTTCTCTTTTGAATTATATGAAACCAGAATCTGTTTCTTACTTTTCTTGTTTAGAAACATCAAGACCAGATCGTCATGGTTTGATGTTAAGTTCATTTTCTTCACATTTCATTAAACAGGAAGTTCAGATCTCATGTTGCTTTTTCACAACATGCTTTTTGTGTAAAGGCCTTTAGGGTTATCCTAGCTGCTAAATAATACTTTATCCCCTAATTAGAGCCTATAGCTAGTTCTTCTTTAATTTCTTTTAACGCAAGTATGTAAGTATTAATGAAACATGTGATATGATTATACACAAATGTTGACTTCCTACACCAATAAGAAGTAGAAGAGAATTTGAAGCAGCGGCTACTTTATAGCTAATGGTCAATATCAGCCACCACAATGGGCAACTTCTGATGTAAGTTTCTGTGAATGTATTTATAAGTTTTTGTCTAGTAGGTTAGCTACTAGTATCTCCAAATCGTACTCATTTGGAAACAATGCGTAATTCCAAGATGCTTATTTTGGGGTTTGTTGTTTGTTGTTTTGTTTTAAAATTACTTAACCTAGATATATAACTCGAGCGGTTATGTTGACATTTTAAGTTATAAAAAGTTACAATAACTATGTTATTACCATCTTATGTAGCATCCTGTCATAGATCCTTAACCAAACCATAGTTTGGTGTTAGCATGTTTCCTGTTAGAAATCCAATTGTATAAAAAAAAAGGATAATACAATATTATATAGCAAAAAATAAAATAAACATTTTCTTGTTTTTTGCTTTGGTTTATTTATTTATTTTTATCTAAAAGTAGGCATTTAAATTTCACTAGGTTAGCTACTAGTATCTCCAAATCTTACTCATTTGGAAACAATGCGTAATTTCAAGATGCTTATTTTGGGGTTTGTTGTTTGTTGTTTTGTTTTAAAATTACTTAACCTAGCTATATAACTCGAGCGGTTATGTTGAAATTTTAAGTTATAAAAAGTTACAATTTATTGAGGAACAGCAGTAGAATTATGGACTAATTCTACTGCTGCATGGATGGATGGAATATTATTAAATATTTACTTAATGTACTATAACCAGATTAAAAGATTGAAAACAGCTAGCTATTATAGTCAGGCGGCAGCTAGCTTAGCTTAGCTGAGAGTAGAGAAAATATTTAGCCTTGCTCATTCTGATGGGTATGTAATTTACAAATAATATCTTGCTTGTTTATTTTATATACAAGTTATGAACTGGAAAAAAAAACCCCAACAACTTATGGTTATGAGGTTATTCTTTCATTTTTTTCTTTTAGTTTTTATGCTAACTTAAGCAAAGCTTAACACTCCCAGGCCGTGGCCGTCTGGTGATCATGGCCTCAAATCTAAGTGACAAACATGAGCGTTGGTATCTTCTTATCAACATTAAGCAATAAAACCTAAGTATCAAACTGTTCCTAATTAATTACCTTCAATTTTATATACTAAGAGGAAATTTTTATATCACCTTAACCGTATCATATATCGGTGAAGCGCTCCAACAGACAAAAACAAACAAAATCGAGGGTTCTTTTAAAAGTATTCTTTGTGTCAGGATATATTTTTATAAGAGATATAAAAGTGATCGTGGTACTAATTTAAAAGCTGTAAGTAAATTGCTTGTGCAGAGTAACAGACTGTTAAACTGAGCGGATTATACATGCAACCTGAAATTCTGCACATTCTGCTCTTTATGGTTATCATGGCACTATGGACATGCTACTCTGGACACTGAACTGGAACAAATCATATTCATACATTTAGCATATTAATGAAGCTAAATATCAAACGTTCTTTCCCCTCTGTTGCAAATGCAAGCACGCCTGATTTATTGTGGATGTGCTTTTTTTTTTTTGGGCAAGGCAGGAGAGTTAGCTAATTCCTTTGGGGCGAGTGCCCTTCCTGTCACACTGATCAAAGACTTTCTTTTGATATGAGCATAAACTGCTCCATGCCGCATCACCGTCAATGTCTGTGCATGCGTGTGAGTTTGTGTGTGTGCGCTTGCACCAGTGAATGTCTGCGTGTTGTGTGTGCATGAAGTAAGGTGGGAGCACTGTGTGTGTTCGTATCCATCCCCCCATCACCAGAGGCTGTATTATGCATTGTTGTTGGCATGGCCTACATGCTCATCCAAGCATGGTCCAGTGTGGTACAGTACACACGTCTTCCCAACCCCGCTGCACTCCCCTGTCGTGTCCGCAGGCCCGCTTCATTTACTTTTGCTCCTGAATTAATGCTAGTTAACTGTCACATTAGCTCAGATCTGTTGGCTCACTTTGTCAACAGCATAAACTAGCCTCAGTATGTGATAGTTTATTTTTGCCTTGATACACAGAACACGCCTGAATGTGTGTAGGCTACCTAAAGCTGCACCCATCCATCCATAACCTTTATCTTAATCTGAGCAAAATAAACTGTTGCGTAAGCTTTTAAAGCTGTATGCTGCTTTGTGTTTTCTTTTAAACAAAAATTGCAGAAAAATACTAAACTTCCCTTCAGAGTGCAGCACTGGCCATAACGCAGGTGTTTCTTTCAGTGTTCCAACGGAGGCCAAAAACAGTGGGTGGGTAGTAGTGGGGTGCTTGTTTGAATGAGTACATGGCTTTGTATGCGCACGTCTTCACATGTACATGTGTGCGGAGAATATATTTGCTCGCCAAAAGCAAGTGTGTTAAATTCTCTTAGCATGTGTGACGAATCAGGTGGCTGGGAAAAAGAGCCGTGCCTCTCCTCGGTCTCTCGCAAACTGAATTCTAAAGAGCCTATCGATCAGTCAGGGTCTCACTTTGTCTTTTGCTCTGCACCTATCTCACTATCTTATCTGTCTTCTACTTCCTGCTCATTTTGAATGGCCCATGTGAGAGATGCAGCAGTGGGTGAGACATAAAAAATAGAGGCACCCCCAACCCGCTCCATACACACTCATATGTCTTTCATCCTAATCTTTAGTCTCTGTCCAAGGAAGGGCCCCCTTTTCACTTGTCTGCCCTAAAGCCTCTTATATGTGACCCCTCTGTGTGTCCCCCGGGGCCTCTCTCTCCCACGGCCAGAAAACACACTCGCAAACACGCAGACATACACATGTTTGCATTTCAGCTTTGATAAAGGGAGAGTTGCATGTGTGGCGAACCGCGTCATGTTTCCTGTACGATGTCGGGATTCGCAGAACTGACACAGCCTCTTACTACATGATTTTGCCTGCAGGTGAAAGCAAATTTACTGGCAGGCTGACTAACACAGCTGCTGGGAGAGCGTGTCTCTCGTTAGAAGAATTGTCCTCAATAAAGATGGACGTTTGGCAGTGTGTTACGTAACAGACTGAGGATGATCCCGAGGCTGTGTGTGTGTGTGTGTGTGTGTGTGTGTGTGTGTGTGTGTGTGTGTGTGAGAAAGACGGAGAGAGAGTGTGTGTGTGTGTGGACGGGTATATACATCTTTGTGGAGACCAAAAATTGGAAGTTTACTATTCTTGTGGAGACCAAAACCCCACAAGACACTCAAAACTTGGTTTAAGTGTCAGGGTTACAGATAGGTTATGGTTAGATTTAGGGTAAGGCTCAGGGTTAGCCATTAATTTTTTATGGTTAGGGTGAGCGGCTAGGAAAAGCATTATGTCAATGAGATGTCCCACCAGGATATAAATACACACGTGTGTGTGTGTGTGTGTGTGTGTGTGTGTGTGTGTGTGTGTGTGTGTGTGTGTGTGTGTGTGTGTGTGTGTGTGTGTGTGTGAGAGAGAATGTTTGGAGCAAAGCTTGCGTGCAAATCTCATACAAGGGCATTCATACAAGAATTTATAATAAAAAAAAAAGTATATATATATATATATATGTGTGTGTGTGTGTGTGTGTGTGAAAACGATTCTAAGAGCGTCCGGCTTTTTTATATTACTTTCTTTGGATTCTTTCTGTGACATTAAAAACACTATGATTGCCTTTTTTCCCCCTCAGTAGCCTAAAAAATGTGAATTAACAGTATTTAATCAGCATTTTCTATTAATTACATACCTCAGTTAAAACCTTAATTGCGCCTGAAATTGGAAAAGATTTGTTTAAGATTCACAAAATGTTAAATATTTCAGCTTTTCTAAATTTCAGCATAAAGAACACATATTTGTTAATTATTGTTGTTAACCTTAAATCAAGTCACAGCTCCAAGGGTCACGTATGCTGCAAACGATACACCACATGATGTTCTAGCACGTAAAGTGTACACTGGCTTGTCTCTAAGGTATGAAGATGGATTCTGAAAGGCAGCTCAATTGGGCGCAGCTCCAGCTAAAATCATCATATTCATGAGCTCTGTGGACAACAAATCCCTCACTGAATCTTTCATTTATTAACTCTATTACAGAGTCTCTTTTGTCTCTTCATAGCAAAGCTAGTAATGTACACAGAAGCAACAAAGCTGTTAACAAGTCTGACGGATTGACATTAGTCAACTAAACCACTTTCTGATGCTGTATTTGCATCACGGTACGCACAATACGCAGCTTGTTTAAATATTTATCTGCCCTCGTTCATGTTTAAGTAAGAACTTGGGGACATTTTCTTTATCAAGCTCCACCTCACCTGTCTGCTGGTGTTACACTATATTCTGTGTGACCCTTCACTTTCTGTAACCTGCACCAAATATTCCACATTCACCTAATATTAAATGTATTGTGCGTGCAGAAAATCCTCTGATTTGCTCCATGTTTATTCTGTTTTGTCTGCAAAAACACGGATCCTTCAGGATCCTTTCAGTAGCTAGATCGCTGTGGTGAAAGGAGATGTCCTGTTTAAAACTTTAAAATGGCTCGGTTTCGATTCTAAACAGGATTCAGAACCAGGAAAATGTTACAAAACTCACCTTGTATTATATAATCAATACAATTGAGTTCCACTTATTCTTTTGTCATTTATTAGTACCTTTGGGTATTTTTAATTAGGCGTGTAGACATGTTCAAGGCATTCTTCTAAAGTTCAAACTGAGCATCAGAATGAGGGAGAGTTGTGATTTAAGTGACTTTGACAGTGGCATGGATATTGGTGCTAGATAGGCTGGTGTGAGTATTTCAGAAATTACAGATGTAATGGGACTGTTCCATCTGTAGGGTTTGCAGAGAATGGTCCAAATATGAGAAAAATATCCAGTGAGCAGAAGAAAATGTCTGTGTGAAAATGTCTTGTTGATGCCAACTTCTGTTACAACATTTAGATGGTGCGCTCTGAATTTGCTGTAAACAACATGAAAATCCATCATGTCCATCAGGATCAGGATCCTGTCTTGATCCATGCGGCGGTGGTGTAGTGGTGTGGGAGCATCTTTTAAACACCACAGTCTGACTGTTCTTGCTAACCATGTCCATCCTTTTATGACTACAGTGTACCCACTTTCCAATGGTTTCTTCTAAAACTGGTGTCAGTGAGTTCACTGTACTCAAAAGGCCTCCACAGTAACGACACTACAGTTCTGCCTTGCGGGGGGTGTGATGGATCTCTGAGGATTATTTCTAGGACATCGTTGAACATATATCATGAAAAATAAAGGCTGTTCTTAAAGCAAAAGAGGGCCCAACCCAGTACTAGCAAAGTGTACCTAATAAAGTGGCCAGTGAGTGTAGATTAAATGTATAATTCATATGGTTTTTTGGTTTTCTTGGACTGTTGTCAGTTACAAATGAGGTTTGTGTGTGTGTGTGTACATGTGTGTGTGTGTTATATGTCTTATTTCATAAAGAAACAGAAATTCCAGTCTTGAGATATTCAAGGAAGGCATAAAAACCACGCTTCCTATAGAGTCACATTAATCCTTCAGAAATGGTTAGGTGCAGTAAACATATCACATACCGCTCTCAGCACTCAGAACAGAAAGGCTCTGTGTCTGCACTGCATTGAAGGACTTGATCTTGGTTTTCAGTGTGCCTGGTGTGACCCCACCCCTGGTAAATACAGGGTTGGAGGTTTCCTCTGAGGATAAAAATACACTTGCCTCTCAGCCGAGAGGGGAAAATGCCAGAATTCCTCCTCTCTTGTACGCCCATTGTGCTCAAGACTTCCACACTTCCCCACAAGAAGTGATCTTTTTTTTTCTTTGACTTCTTGGCAGATTCAAACTGTATGAAAAAGTTACCATACTATCTCAAAATACATGTTAAAGTGTTAAATGTTTACATTATAAATAGTCTCTTAAGGATAGTACAGCTCTGTAATATGGAGAAACCACGAGAGGACTGCAATCTCAGTTGGGATTGAGGTTTCTTCCTGCTTCAGTCTTTTGTCCCTCTTGAGCTCCTGTACTTCGCAAGCTGTGACATCATCAGCATGTCCTGCAAAATGACTTCAGGCTGGCAGAGGCCTAAAACTTCAGCAGGTACGTTCACTGGGAAAGTTTAGAAGTTTGACGAGACTTATTGAGGCTAGGGTTATTCATCGGTCTCTTAGAGCCTTTTTTTTTTAGATTGTAAGATAAAAAAGTTTCTATCTGAAAACTTAATTGAAGGAGAAAAATGCTCTTTGGGACTTCCTTATTTTGAGCTAGAAACACACATAGCTCAGTCATAGCTTTTGGAATATGATGATGGTCCTGATTTCTATTGTTTTAGTGCAAAATGATCTGAATAAAGTTTATTTTACCTCTGTGAAACATAATGCAAAAACGAATCATGAAAACTCACAAGAGGGAGGCAAAGTGCTAAGGTTGATGTAGTAAAATTAATTGAAGTTACCTTTAACCTACAGTTGAAGCACATCATGTTGTGACCACGTGTGTTATCTTTGTGAATTCTGACATGTTTTTGTTTTTTTTATGCCTAAAAAAAGAGGAATATACAGGAAACGGCACTTCTTGAGCAACTCAAGTCTCTGAAGAACTGAGAATGGTTATTCTTGACAGTCACATGTGATCCTATCGACTTCTGATACACGCTGGCTCACAAGTGAAGTTGAAAATGAGTCTTGAGAGCCAAGCCAACCATGGGACAGGACTGAGGGATGTCTTTGACCTTCTTGCTAAAACACCTTCAGAGCGACTCTTAAGTCTGACATTCCAGTTGGGTGAGTCTCCTGAAGATAAAATCATACACGCCTTGTGTCTCATCATCCTCCAGAGGGAAGCGGAAGCTCTCGACAAACTCCAGTTGTTGACGGACAGCTCCCTCGCTAAGCATGTGGCCGAAAAGTGTCAGATGAGCGGAGACAATTTTGAAGATTTTGGAGCTCATTGTGGTCTTTTTGAAGCCTTAACGGGAGAATCTTTGGCAGAGCTGGCTCATGTTTTTAAAGTTTTGACAGAGCAGAGGCTGTGTGACCCACTGCTCAGAAATCTGGCATATAAGCGAGCTCTTTCTAGTGACTGCGTAAAAACAAGCAATGGTAATGACCTGGAATATAACTATAAATTCCTGGAGGAAGCTAAAAATGTCTGTGGGCCTGAGTTTGCAGAGTGGATGTGCTGTGATCAGAGGGCAGAGCCTGACTCCAATCCTCTCAGTAGCGTGGAAAAATCTCAGGTTTCATCAGTTTCATCTCTTCCCAACCCCCTCAATGCAAATCTCCCCTCAATTCCCTCTTTTCCTACTCATCTGGAGATAAGCATGCCCTCAACAATCTTGTTTCAAAAAGACAGAACCTCTCCAGAAAACCCAGGAAACCCCAAATCGAGTCCTTCCGTCTTCAGCGTTAAAGAAAACAGAGCACAAAATGTGATCGAGCCACCTCAGTCATCTGAAGCTCAGCCTAACACCACTGGATCTCCTCCATTTGAAGCAAAACAAAACTCAAGTATGTGTGGAGCACCAGCAGCAGCAGCACCAGTGAACAATAAGAGTGACACAAAATCAGACAATCAAACAAAAACGCCAAGCCCTAAACTACCAAAGATGAATGTTTCCAAAGAAGTACACGAAAGCAAAGCTGCGGAAGAAGAGGACGAAGAAATATTTTATGCATTCGTTATCTTGCATGCGCCGGAAGATTTAGATATTGCCGAAAGCATAACGGAGAAAATAGAAGCAGCCATTGGTAGTGAATTTGAAGGTGCGACTTTCTCTGACTTTTCCATCCCTGGGAAGACCACTATAAAGTGCGTGGAGGACGCTATCAACAACTCAGCCTTCACCCTGCTGCTGCTTACCTGCAACTTCAACACTTGCATGCTGGAGCTAAAGACCAACGCTGCCCTCGTCAACTCTATACACAAGGAACATAAGTACAACACTGTGATCCCTCTGCTGCCACGAGAGAACTGCATGCCCAAACGGGATATGCCTATGGTGCTGCAGGGACTGATTCCACTTGAAGAGAGAAAGAACTTTGAGAAAAAGATCAAAAAGTCATTGTCTCCTGCAAAAATTGAAAAACAAAGACTGATCTGGAAACAGGAGAAAGCTCAGAAACAGACAGCGAAGCGTTTAAATAAAATGAGCAACCTGACAATTTCAGTAGAACCAAACCTTCGACCAGGGTCCGCGACGGCTGTGTGGCACCCACAGCCAAACATTCATATTGAAAATGCTAACTACATTATGATTGGTAACGACTCTCGAATGAATGTGGATTTGGGTGGAAATGCAAACAGGGAGGATTCCTTTTAAACAAAGGGGGAGCAGTGAAGTTAGACATTTTATGGCACGTGTGGCATCAGTTTATATACTGAGAATGAAAGAAGTATTCATGTTTTTCCTGAACACTAAAGTGTTAAAGCTGTAACGACCACTATGATGAATCTATTTGCTGTAGTTTACAATCAAACCTGGCAGCGAAAGAAACGCCAATAGATCTGTCAAAAGAGCCATTAAATACATGAAAACAGGGTAGTGATAAAGTGTGCTGAACAGAGCAGAGACATTTTATGGTGTAATTAGTGTACGACTGCCATCTACTGACCGATAAGAGAGGCTTCCTTTTTAACCTCTTCAGTTGTATGAGCTCTTTGCAGACACTAGGGTGCAGCACTCTTACACACTTCTCATCCATTCCCATGGCTGCAGTCATCTTGCAGAGTCACTGTCCAAAAAGTCATTTTAATATAATTTCCATATTCATCTCAAGTGCTGATTTGAGTATGGCCGAATGTAATCAAATCAATCCAATTTGACTTATATAGTGCCAAAACACAACAGTCGCCTCGAGGCGCTTTACACTGTAAGGTAAAGACCCAACAATAACAGAGAGAGAACCCCAACAATCAGACGACCCCCTCCGAGCAAGCGCTTGGCGACTGTGAGAAGAAAAAAACTCCCTTTTTACAGGAAGAAACCTCCAGCAGAATCAGGCTCAGCCACCTGTCGGGACCGCTTGGTGGTGAGGGGAGGGCATTGCTGTGTAAACTTTGGAATAGATGTGTAACATTTGGATGATGATTAAGCTGAAATGAAGGGGAAAAAAATGCAACATGAAGCAGCTTGTTGACAAACGGTGATTGGTTGGAAAGATGATTTTAAAGAACTTGCTGATCGGGTCATATTCATGTTAAAACAAACCACCTGGGGAAACTACCTTCTTTAAAAAAGAAACGTACATTTTCAGGTGTCTTTTTAGTTCTGCTGGTTCTTCTTGTCTTTGAACAATTTCCTGTAAGTGTCTTTGATATTTCATTTAGGTTCTCCTTCTCCTGTGTGCCATTTTCTGATGTTATATCGAAGAGTCTTGTTTACTGATGGTGATGGTGATGATAATTATGACGTCGTTGTCAAACACGTCTGTGCTTTATTTCATGGTACTTTTGTCTTCTGTGACTGATCCTCAGTCTCAAGCCAGCAATGCAAGAAATATCCTACTTATAGGTAAATCTATAGATGCATATGAATTGCTAAGAAAATGTCTCAAGTTGTTATGACCTGAACTTGTCAGCGACTCTTCTTTTATGTAAGATTTTTAGCCCATAAGCTTTGAACCATCGACGGTAATGAGATACATTTGCTTTTTGCACTTTGTGATATAAATGTATTTTAAATAAATTAAAGATAATGATAGTTCTCACATTATTAGCACTTGAGTTGTGTCACATCAGTGCAAATATATTCACTGGTCACTGAAATCTAATACAACAGTCTGCCATTAATTCTACTTATATGAATGTTCTCTATTTTCAAACAAAATGTTGAAAAGCTGAAAATGATGCTTCATGTTTTTTTATGAGGTCCATAGCAGACGACGGTGGTGGTGTACTGGGACTGTCTTCTTTCTCCTGTACAATATTGTCAAAGTTATGAGCATCCTGTCTCAGAGTGATGCTGAAAAACCCACATTGATTTCCTCCAGGCTGGACTATTGTAATTTCTTATTACTGTGGGGTCCCAATAACTCTCTTAACAATCATCCAGCTGATTTCAAATGCTGCCGTAAGAGTGCTGACAGAAACTAGAAAGAGATCATATGTCTTTCACATTAGGATCTCTTTATCTGCCTTTGTAATATCCAGAGGTAGCTTCAAAGTCCCTCTCACAGAGTCTTGAAATGGTAAGGTCACATATAACATAAAGATGTCATTCTATTGTATAATTCTAATTCCACATCACATTGTCAGGTATCTGTGCACATTTTGTAAGGACCTAATATGCCAGCAATATCGAACATGTTACTATGTATTGAAAGATGAGTGTGATGTGAAAGACCTCACACTGTGGGAGACTGTGCACATCACTGATGGAATATTTTAAGCACATTTTTGAGGCGGGAGGCTAATAATTCTGCCTTCATCTGCATATATTTAGGGAAAGTTACAGTCAAAGGAAACAAGTTCAGTGCAAAGTTGCATCCTAACACTTAGCGTTAGCAGAACATGTTGAACTAGCTGGAAGTGTATTTCTCCTTTGAAACAACATTTGGGATTTAGTTAACTCCACCTTGGTTTATATTACACTGGCGACTCCTGTCAGGACTGAGCAGACTGGGTGGGTGGATCGCGCGTGCGCAATGCGCTCCATCCTCCGATCAGTGCGGCAGGAAAAGCGCAGGGGAGACGCCGCCGAGATACAGAGGGAGAGAAAACAGTTAGGAAAGGGGGAAAAAAGGAAGGAGAGCGCCATGAACATAAACAGCCTGCTCGGTGTGACCGGGGAAGTGTCCCGTGGTGCCGGGCTGTAGCTCTCCTCCCGTGCCACACAGCTGCTCCGTTATGTCGGGAGACCGGGGGATAGTAATGTCAGGGAATGGAGGAAATCTTCAGAAATCCTGCCACTAAACTGCGTCGTGCTGCCGGGGTTTAAGGCTATCACGGAAACATAAGGACGTATCGCTGAGGATGAAGCTCATATAAACCGAGGGGCGCCGTTTCATTTCCAATTCGTCGTGCTCTCAGAAACCAGGCCAAAGTTGTGCTTTTTTTTTTCTTCCGCCTTTTGATTTTTTCCAGTTTTTGTAGGAGAAGGACATTTTGGTGCATTGAATTCCTCCGGACGGGATGTTATCCGCAGTCAGGAGGAACTCCTGCTGACTGAGCCTCCAGCAGCAGTAGAGTAGCGGGTCACTCACAGAGAAACGATGGGAGATGCGGCAGATGACAGAGGGATGAGACGGACCTTCATCGTCCCTGCCATCAAGAGCTTCGATCACTACGACTTCACCAGGGCCAAGATATCATGCAGCCTGACGTGGCTGGTGGCCAAGGCTTTCGGCTCGGGTAGGTGGTACCTCGTTTCTCCTTCTCCCCCCCCAACCCATTTTTTTTCTGGATGAGAATAGTGGAAAACGCTGTTAAGGTAATTATCTAACATGTGTAATAATAAGGCCCGCTGTCGTGTCGGACCAGAGGGTGTGCAAGTGAGACTGTTTTGTAAACAGCATCCTGTAATCAGACTCGCAGTGTGACAGACAAATACAATTAAACCTCGTTATTAGGGCAAGAAATCTTCCCATTATCTTCAATTCAAAGTCCTATTTAACCACCTGGAGTCTATATGACGGCTTAAACTAGCTGGAGGCCATAATAATCTCTCTTCTGGTTACATTGGGCTGGGTTTCTAATGTCAGTCCATATGTCATATCATTGGCGAGCCTCACTGTATCCCTTCATTATTGGTTCAGGATTATTGGTTTAACCTTTTGCTGACCTGCTGCTAATTATTCCCAGCAGTAGAAGTCAGGTTGGACAAATCGGATCAGCTTCTGGCTCATAACTTCAGTTTAGGATTGTAACTTGTTGGTATATTAAGAGTATAATAGTTTGGTCTTAAAAAAGAAAACACACAAAAATGAAAAACCATGCACAGACATCCCTTCTGCTTTGGCTAACTGTGTTTTTAATAATGGCAGACTTGTTTTTCTCTACATCAGGCCATCTGATAAATGTTGACAAATGATTATTAAGACCAAAGGTTGTCCCAAAACCTTCAGTTTATCATTACACAAAATAAAGAAAAATGGCAACAAAAAAACCCCCCAAAACATAAACACATGATTTTCATCATATTTACTTAGGGGGGGAAAGCCTTTAAATGATTATAATGGAGTTGTTTCCTTTATAAAATGGGATGATATAGCCAATAAAAGAGGTACCTAAAAGTTTTAAGAAGCCCATTATATCAATTTTCAGTTGCTCAGATAAATGAAGGATTCAAAATTAAGTGTAGAAGTGTTCGAGGAGAGGACTTGTGTAATACTCAGGGGTATGATTTGAGTGGATGCAAACAAGTTTGAGCATAGGCGTTAACTATAAGTAACTATGGATAAGTAGTAGAAATGTCTAATGAAGACACGTGAGGATGTGGGCATATGTTAATGAATTGGTTCTTGAGTTTATTGAACAGCACTGTGGCAGCATGTCAGAGAGAAACCACTGATTCTCTGTGTGTCTAACAGCTGCTTACAGCGTCACAGCCCACTGTTAGGTTTAGCTTCTTCTGTCACGGTGGTGTTTTCATATGATCTCTTTCTGTATATGTGACAGCATGTGTGTGTACCTCAGAGTTCGCCTGTTTCTTGTCCTCTGTGAAGCAGCTCGGCCTCATAAAGACGGAGTAATTCCAGCCCCATCTGAGCCCAGAGGTTCACTCCAGCTGTTGATGAAATCTTTTAACATCTGCGTGGACACTACATAGACGGACAAAGCTAGAAAGAGACAGATAATAGGGCAGACCTCATTGATCTTTTCAGTGTATATCAACATGAGCACTACATGACTTCTTCGTCAACCTCAGGAGCAATGAAATGGTGGAGAGACATGCAGGATAGTAGCTTGTGAGAAGGCCAAGCTTGGTTGTGGGGTTTTTTGGGGTTTTTTTTCCCTCCGTGCCTCTGGTGACACAGTTTCGGTTCCCAGCACCGGCGAGAACTGTGGCCCAATTCATAACCGGTCCTCAGCGTCCTGTTTGGCCTAGATAGGACGCATGAGCTATGGTTTGAGTCCGGTGGTGCTCTGGGGGAGCAGCTCTGTTCCCATCAGTTTATAGTTTGTACCCCAACTTCAGAGAAATGGATCTGCATTTCATATATGTATCTAAATATATACAACCCTGAAAATCTATTCTTTTTAAATCTGTAGACTGATATTGCATGAGCTGAAAAGATCAGCAACAAAGCGTGTGATTAGTGCGTGTGAAATAAATCTTGGAGCACTTTTGAGAGCTCCATGTTGGCATCAGATGAACTTAAAACAACAAAGGTCGCCTGACTTTTCAGCAGCACGGCCACAGTGCTAACTATTAATAGAATCAAGTATTCAAGGATGTCCTGGATAACCAGAAGCAACGAGTTTGGTTCTCTAGGTGCTCGTGTACTTGGTTGTTACTGGCCTTATTTTAGGCGGTTCATTTTAAATGTACTACCCATCTACCACACATGAAACTTAACGATATCTGACATGTAACTGGTGATTTTAAAAAAAATGTAAACATTCATTTTGACTGACAGCTCTGCATCAAACAGCAGACAGACACAATTAGCTGCTATCTGGAGAAAACAGCGGCGCATCGATCAAGGGAAAATGTGTTGGAAGTTGTTGAGTCCATAGAGATTTAGACTTACATCCACCAGATGGACAGAAACACAACCTGAGTGTTCTTGGTGCTCCATGTGTGGGTATGCAGACGACAGAAGTTGTCAGTGTTGTTTTCACACAAATAGCCAAAGAAGTCTTTAAAGGTTCAAAAGAGGTAATAATGATCGAGATGAGCACTAAATGAGACCCAGTAAAACTAATATGTATTCTATTTAAACGTGGAGCTCTAAGCCAGTAGAGATAAACTCTGCTGAGTGTTAGGTTGTGTATGCTGAGCGGTAATCCCAGAGGTCTCCAGGGGAGCAGTCTTCTCCATGTTGACTTCCTGTGGCAGCTACTTCCTGTCTGTTTCCTCTTTGATGGCCAACACAAAGGAGAGAGTTTTTCCTTGACCAGGCAAATTTTCATGAACTCTACAAAAGCGGGGCTCTTTGTCCTCTTGTAGCCTGCTGTAGCTCCTCGTTTTAATTGTTTTATTGACCTTTAAGTGTAAAAGGTCATCTGATTTCTTTAGGACTTTAAAGTGTCACAGAAAGCATTATTATCCCAGAAGAAGGCTCACATCTTTGTGACAGCTCTCTGAGGGGAGAGTAACTAAACAGTTCAAACACAAGTATAATTATCAGACACCAAAGCCACAGCGATGTGAGCGCCTCTGCTAATCGGCTCTATAGTTCTTACAAAACCTCGATTGATTTTTGAACGCTGTGGCTGGATGCAGGAGGGCTTGTTATGGAGCGGTTTAACATCTGCCTGTTGCTTTAAATATCTCTTTTCATCAACCACTGTCGAAGCACAGGGAGGCTTGTGCTAACCGCAGCCACTGGAAAACTGCTGAGGTTTGATCACAAGCAAGTTTTTTTTTTTTTTTCCTGCACTGAGCTTTACATATTTAATTTTTTTATAAGTTTGTTTGGTAAAACTTTTACTTCTACAGTTTTTTTTTTTGCTTTGAAGAGGAAAGCTGTACCTTTAAGATGAATTCCTTCAGTGTCCTTTGTTTTCCTCAGGGTGATTTAGATGCAGGCAGAGAGGAAATGACCCTACAGACCAGGAATACACACACTCTTTTAACAGTGTGATACACACACACATTCTTATACAGGCGTCTTGTCTCAAAGTCATGCCTGTGGGATGGAAGTTCGTATGCACAGTATGTATGTCATTCAGTGATAGATTAATGACTAGTTCAGTTTTGAGTCACAACCTGTGGTTAACAACAGCATAGTAGGATGAAAAGGATCCGGAGTGAGCGAGTTCTAGGAGCTGTTTTCGTACGTGAGTCTGTTTCTGTTCGGCTATTTTCTTCAAATCAGATTTACAGGATGAGGTAACGGGATTAGAAGGTGCTTCATGCTTTGTAACATACACTTATACCAACACTAACACGGGCTACAGCGCTCTTGGCAAATACCGACTCAAGCACCTCGACTTTGTGCTCTCAAATGAGCTCTGAGTGTTTCAGTAAGTGGCTAACACTAATTCATTTACATCTGAATTGGACATGCAGTCTTTCTCCGGACATACGTGTTGATTATTATTATATTCTGAAAGTTTGTCAGTGTCAGTGTGTTGGATTGTAGCGAAATGTAGCAAAGACGTGCAGCAGGAACAGTAGAGCGTGAAATTCAGAAGGTATCGTTTTATTCTGTTTGATTCTCTGATTGATCCTTAGCATTGATGGAGCTCACAAACGGGAGGTTTTCTTCCAAAAGTTGTGTTGGTCAAAAGATTTCTTAAAGCGCATCTTATTTGTTGCACCTTGTGATCACCGGGTTGGATCCCCTTTTTCCTTCAGGAGTGTTCAAATCCTTCATGGCATAGATTCAGCAAGGTTATAGGTGAACGTTGGACAGAGAGATTTCACTCCATGTTGACACAAGAACGCCACACAGTTGCTCGCTGCACATCCATGATGTGAATCTCCTGTTCCAGCACATTCCAAAGGCGCTCTGCTGGATAGAGAACTGGTGACTGTGAAGGTCGTTTGAGTACAGTGAGGTCATTGTCACGTTCAAGATGCCAGTTTGAGATGATTTGGGTTTTGTTATTGTGCTGGAAGCTGAAGATGGGTTCACTGTGGTCAAAAGAGGGATGGACATGCCGCGTTGAGGGTCTCTTAAATCGCTTTTCTCCCCCATTCTGGTGTTCGGACCGTGACTGCATGGCTAAATGCATCGAGTGGCTGCCATGATTACATATTTGTGTTAATGAGCAGGTGTGCCTAATGAAGTGGCAGGTGAGTGTTTTTGTGGCACAGTGTTGAGTTTGGCATGTTGTCCATCCTCGTCTTGTTTTTTGGGTTAACAAGGCACATCAGTAGCCTGTACGGGTGCATCACACAGAGCTACTAGGTGTTCACATTTAAAACCCGGAGCACAGACTGCCTGAATGGCCTGTTAGTAAAATTAACCACATGGGATGCTATAATTTGTGAGGCACTGACACAGAACAAACAGAGCTGAGAGGTCCTGTTCAGTGAGCGTCATTAGCAGACAGCTAGACAGTCACCCGTTTCCACACCTACCTGTCTCTGCAGTGGCTATGGCCTTAATTATATTAGCATAATATAATTTAATTGAGTAAGATCTGTGGAAATAAAATGAATTAACCCTCCTGTGCAGCTGTCTTGAAGACCAAAACTGAATTTGATCTGGCTGTAAATGTTTATTTCTGCTGTAAAAGTAGAATGATCTCAAGTGGCCTTACGAGGAACTGCAGGTGCGAACTTTGACCTGTCTAATTTTCTGTTTCTGTATTTCCTCCCAGATGCAGTACCAGAGGAGCTGGCTGAGCCTTTCTACAGGGACCAATACAACCAGGAGCACCTGAAGCCTCCGGTCGCCTGCCTGCTTCAGTCTGCAGAGCTCTACTGCCGGGCGGGAAGCCTGATCCTCCGCAGCGATGCTGTCAAACCGTTACTGGGACACAAC
The DNA here is from genome assembly GCA_015108175.1 of Pelvicachromis taeniatus. Classification (NCBI taxonomy): domain Eukaryota; kingdom Metazoa; phylum Chordata; class Actinopteri; order Cichliformes; family Cichlidae; genus Pelvicachromis; species Pelvicachromis taeniatus. The sequence continues at coordinate 29,757 of VURO01050836.1, read as the reverse complement.
GCTGTCATTCAGGCCCTGGCCCAGAAAGGCCTGTACGTCACAGACAAGGACAGACTGGTCACAGAGAGGGATCTGACCAGCACGCCCATAAACATGGTGAGGGGAGATGCTTTTGGCAGAATGCACGAATGAATTCAGTGAAAAAGTAGGTTAGACAGAAGGATTTCTCTGCCTCATTGAGCATTTATACGTTAGATGTTTTTCATGTGCATGGACAGTGACCTCTTTTGGATTTAAAAGCATGCGTGAATTCACATTTAAAATCCAAAGATCCCCATATAGTATCATTCTTGTAGGCGTTACGTGTGAAATGTGTGATGACATCAATTAAATCTCTGCAAATATACCCATGTGCTCACAGCTCACATGTGTCAATTTATTATCCTACTCTGCTTGTAGTGACTGCGTATTCACATATTTTCACAAATTCTTTATCAAATGTTCAAACAGCACAGAAACGGTGCCACCGCTTCCCGGACTCCAAGTTATTTTCAGATTGTTTGGTTTATCTGACTAACTTTCCCAAACTGTTCACAATGACGAAACCTCCAGACCCCGCTTGCTCACTTTGAGGATCTGGAAGCAGAAAATGTGTGACTTTAAACATCAATGTAATCAATTAAGCAGGCAGCAGCTGTTTGATTACAGAGTTAGGTGGATGTTGCTGTTGCTGTGTGCCACCCTCATGTTGAATATGTATGAGTCGTACAGTTAAAACATCCTCAAAGATCCGTCCTCTTGCAAGTAAAACAACGATGATAATGATAGGCTTCCTATAGCAAACCGTTCCCCACTGAGTACAGAGCAAACATGACTCAGGTCACCTCACTAAGAGATATTACACATATATGTGTGTGCTGTCAAAACCACATTCAGGACTGGATGGAAAACATTATAGTGTAGCGGCATCAAGTAATCTGCTCATTGTGAGGTTAGCGTAAAGAATGTCAGAAAATGGTCAATTTAAAAAGGTTACAGCACTTGTAGGGTCTTTATCTTAAAGTATAAAGCACCCTGACGTGACTATAGTTGGGATTTGATACCATATAAATACAATTTGAATTGAAATTAAAAAAAGCAACTTGTCTTACTACCTAACCGATGTCGTCTTATTGCTTGTTGGTTCAACCAAAAGTAGAAAAAAAGCTCACAGATAATCAGTTTGCTATTGTATAAAACAGTCAGACCAGATTTCTCACTCACAGTGAACCAAAATAAGCAAAATGAATTCATCTTTGATTGAAAAATGACTTAAACAGTTACAGTAACTGTTGATCATTTCCGATTGATTGCCTCATTTTAAGCAGTATTAATGTTGTCACCCTTAAAAACCTGTGAGAGGAGCTCACAGTGGTGTATTTTGCTTTAGTTCTAATTGGAGGGTGAGTCTCTACCCGCAGATCCACATGCACGGCTGGAGCCCGGGCACTTCTGCTGACGCCAAAAGGTGTCTGCATTGCAGTGCACCGTTTCCTCCTTCTCCCTCCCTCCCTCTCTCTCTCCACCCCTCTCCATCCTTCTTCCACCCCCACTCTCTCGGCCTCTCTCAACATGTCTCGTCTTTCTCTGCTTTATGCTTGAAATGAAACCAGAAAATAATTTTCTCTTGAAATTGGGTGCAGTTAGCACTTTTCATCAAGCCTGCCTGTGCTGCTGCATTTTTCTCAGGCTGTAGCTGTATATTATTAGCCCTCATTTTCAGCTCCAAGTGGTAATTCAAAGTTACGCAGCCAATTGAATTTTCGTGTCTATGCTTGATTGTACTCCTTGCCTGATTCAGCGCGTGAGTGAGGTTGTCTTGAATGTTGACGCAGTGCTAAATGACCCCACGTCCTTGCACACCTGTAGAAGTGCACGTGAGGTCCAGTGTGTGTCTGCACTCCTCCGTCTTTGTGTGCTTGAGGTGATTTAGTGACAATCGTTAAGTAAACAAATGGAGCCTGTAGCCCGTCGACTCTCTAACTCATCGACCTTCATTTGTCTGACGCGCAGGCAGGCTATTAGTTAATCTGTCTGGTCTTATTGTTACTCTGTGCCCTTGTGATTTTCATTAGATTGCCTCTGCAAAGCAGAGGAGCTGTATGTATTTATGGACTCAGGATGCAGGGTAATTTCGGTCACACTAGAGTTGAGGCTTTTCATTTTGGGTTATGGTATATCTGCAGAGAAAATGATGAGCTCATGGTTTTCTCAGTGCTGTGCTACAGAAGAATAACTCATGTCAGGAAGGCGGAGGAGAGGGAGGAGGGAGGGAGGCGGGAGCGTGGCAGTCTGTCAGAGACCGAATGGACATATACAGAGAGGGGGGGGAGGAAAAAGTGGGGGAGATGTAGTTTGGCAGCTGCCATTTGGGTGCTGTCCAGGAGGAAAAGCAGGAAAGTAGAGCAAGAGAAGAGGGGAAAGGGTGAGTGTGGGAAGAGCTTTGGAAGAGATGTGAAGGAGGTATTGCCTTTCTGGCAGTCATGAGGACACGTGTGTGCCAGAGTATGTGTGGAAAAGGCCCCGTGTTAATATGGCCATCTGGAAAGAAGGGAGAGGGAGGAGGAGGGGAAAAAAAGGGGGCATGACTGAGGAGGAGAGGAGCGGCATACGTGGGGGAAGAGGGAGGGTTAGAGGAGAGAAGGGATGAAGACGTGATGTGCATTACTGCAGCACTGTGGAGGGTGGGGCTCACACTGAGTCAATGAACGTCTGGCGCACAAATGAGAGCTCCTTTAATTGCCCGTCTTCAAATTCACACCTCAGTGGAGCAGATGGAGTCAGTGTCCGGTGGTGTGTACAAGAGCTGCTTTATTTTCTCATTCCTCTTTGACTCGTCGCCCTCACAGTGTTAAAACACTGAAACGAGAAAGTGACAGATGAGAGAGCGAGAGACGGAGTCTGAGCGGTAACTGATTTTTCTCTGCAGAGGGGCGTGTCGCTCCAGCTGAAAGCTCTCTGTTGAATAACGCGGAAAAATTTTGAGATTTTTACAGATGTTTGTGAAAGAAAGTCTCCACATCTGGGTAGAGGCAGGCATGTAGGTGTAAAGCTGTGCAGTAAAAACACTTGTGGGGCTTCAATGCAGGACTGTTTTTTTGTTTTTTTTTAACGTGTCCCTGCACTTGTGATGTTTGTGGAGAATGACGTTTATTATCTGTTTGCTCAGCTGTATTTTGTGCTTTACTATAAATGCCTTTGATCGAGGACACACACGCACAAAGCTGTGCGATGAATGTGCACGAGCATACTGCAGCGCCTTTCATGCCAGGCGCCTGCCATCTCCACGGCCTTATAAGGCGTGTCTGTCACCGCGAGTGCTTTCTGTGCACAGACACACACCACAAAGGTCTTTGTGAAAGCATAATAGACAGCACATGGCTCTTAAAATCTTGTTGTATTATCAACAGGAGCGTCTTTTTTTCCCCTGTGGATATCTGACCAGTCTGTAGATATGTAAGCAGTGACTCTGAAAACTGCCTGTCCTGCTCATCCTCATCTCTCAGGCTCACACTTTTATGTACATCCCCATTACTCCAACATACATGCACATGGACAACCTGGACTGTAATATCTGCTCAGGCTTTGAGTACATAGACTATATATATATATTTTTTAAAAGGCCTTGCTCGACTATTATTCTTACAGCATTAGTGGGCACTCAGACAAAAAACCAGCCCTGCTTTAAAACAATGTTAAGTGGCTGTGTAGGTGCGAGCACATTGTGTCAGGTACACTCCAGTGCAGTTTGAGTACCGGAGCCATTCATTTGAATTGAATGTCAAACACTGCAGTGGGTTTTACTGGATACAACTCAGGATTTTACAAGTCTGGAAAGTTATCGGGGCAGCACGTTACTATCTTTCATCGCTCAGGCTGCAGGGTAAACAGCAGAAATTGCCCTTCATCTAATCTAGCAGGAATGTGCCTGTGTGAGCCTATGCTGGTACTGCTACGCGTACTGTAAAGACTCTGAAAACCATGGCCACTGGAGAGGAAAAAGGTCATCCCCATGTTACGCAAGGGAGGATTGAAATGCATGAAACAAAATGCATTTTGCCTGATAATATATTTTATTATATATACTAAATATTAACTTTTTGAAAAGCTTTTTAGCTGTTACAAAGCTAATAAATGTCTATGTGCCGCTCAAGCTAGAAAACAAAAGTTGGCTCAAATGCGCTGCAACTTAACAAAAACATCCTCTGCTTCTTTTAAGCGCGTCTTAGTCAGCAGCCATTTGCATGTTTGGATTTTTGTCACCTCCACAGCTACTTCATCACTTTTTGTCTCCCCCAAAACTAGTTTTTGTTTTGTTTGCTTTTATGATTTTTTTTCCTCCCTATTTTCTGGTGTTTTCTTAAGATAACAGACCTCAGGGTGACAAAGCATAAGTATGGTTACACTCAGTAACCTGTGAATAATGATGTAGATGGGTTCTTTCTGTCTGTTCTGTCTGTCTGTCTGTCTGTCTGTCTGTCTGTCTGTCTACATTGACCCACAAAGTCAGTAGAAAACGTAGTTGTTTCCCATCCACGGTGGGTGGGATTTAATTAGCGTCTGCTTCTCTGCATAGACGTTGAACTCCTTCACTAGGGACAATCTTACATTATCACAAAGAGTAAAGGGGGCTACAGTAACAGATGTCTTTCCTACCAGTACCTACCAAGACATACCAAATGACCTGACCAACACAAGACATTTGTCACAATCATTTAAATTCACGTGGCGTCTCTGCCCAGAGCCTTGCACACACTCTCACACACAGGCGTGCACACACCTTCACAAGCCTCTTACCAATATTAAAGATTTAGCAGTTTTATGTAAATGACTTAATCTTCAATCACAGAAAAAACTCAGTGAGTTTCATTTAAATGACAGTATTTGACTCTTTAGCTTCGCTCTAAGCTGCTTGGCCTCTCTCTCTCTCTCTGTCAGTCTGTCCAGCTGTCAGCCAGACGTCCGGCAGCACCTCTGGAGGAGAATGCACACAATGTCAGACATCTGGCAATATCCTGAAGCTGTAGGAATTGAAAACGGTGTCTGTCTGCAGACGTTTTCATAAACAGTTCAATAAGTTTAGTAAGAGTCATAAATTGGAGCTGTCCAAACAATCCTGGGCACCCGTGTAATGCACTACAGGTGTAGCTTTCAGCGTAACATACTGCATTTCAGCCACCATCCTCAAACGTTCAGGCTTACACAACTTATTTGTTTATATAAACAACTTAATAACTGATGTTTGTCAAGTCGTGGTGAGCGTGAGAACCTGCAGCTTTGTCTGTGTTTCTGTTTGTTTGCATAGCTTCTGGTTTTGATGCGTTGGTTGGGTTTGGGATTCATATTAAACAATACATTAACTAACTCAAGAACAGAGCTTATACTGGATAAGTATGAGCACTTGGTCTTCATAACAGTATTTAATGTGTGTAACGTAAGCACAGCTAACTTGAGTAGCAGTTACTGACATCAGGTACAGCTGATCAAAGCATCTCAGCACTTATTTCCATGGGGTCTTTGTTTCCAGAGCTCATTTTACTCCTGCACGCTCTCTGCGTGTTTAGACTGGCAGGACAACATGCTGTGATGACTCTGAGCACCAGTGGAAGTGTAAAGTCATAGCGCTGAAGCGGGAGTTTGTTTCTTTGGGAAAGACTTGGTCACACTGGCTGTTGCATGTGGCTCTGTGGTGCATGCATGAATAGAGGCCTGTGCTAGACACAACGCCTCACTGCTTGTTTTTGTCAGTTTGAGTCACCTCGATCATGGAGCACCAGATTTTAGATGTTTGTTTAGTTAGGCTGGACACAGAGCAATGCTGAGGCAAGCAGCAGGCAAATATGCTTACGCACACACACGTACAATGTTTTTGAGTGTAGTGTGACAGGAAAGGGAAGGGGAGGTCTGTTGGTCTGACCGGCCTGGAATGGGACTAGGAAGGCCGGGAGAATGTCAAGCTTTGTGTAGGTGTTGATGTTGCTTTTTTACAACCACTCGGATAAAGCCAATGACTCCAAATTGGACAAAATGTGCCTAATCAAAGTATATTTTTCCCACGTTTAACAGTGAAGCAGTTTCACATGGCTTAAGGCAAGAGGGATGGTGATCAGAAGGTAGCTGAGCAGCAGGTCCTGGTTTCGTTTGACAGACTGTGTGAAAGTGAGGTGGATTTTTGAAAAACAGATGTGCCAGTTCTATAAATTACTTTCATGTTTTCTTTTCTTTTTTTCATTTTTAGCAACTTTGCACTTACAAATTCCCAGTTGTCAGTCTGATGTTTTTTGGGAAACACTTTCAAAGAAAAACATAATAAAATGAAATTTGAAATCTGTAGCTGGTGTTGCCTTTTTAACTCGATCTTGCTGCTGTGTGTCTGTGCAGAGTTCCCATCTGGCGCTCATAGACACCCTGATGATGGCGTATACCGTAGAGATGGTGAGCGTGGAGAGGGTGATGTCCTGCATCAACAGGTACTCTACAGCCGAACCATCGAACGGCGACGGACACATCCAGGAGCTGCCTTACGACACAGAGGATGCAATCACCACCTGGATCAACAAGGTACACACATGCACAAACACAGGGAGATGCTTTAGGGAGAGCTAAATGAAGCCTTAAGCCGTTTATAAAGGTGACTTTTTATTGTTCCACTCTACTAACTTTGTGCTCTCTGGATTTAGTAGACACTCGAGCTTCTGGAAAGTGTGTCAGTTCTTAATTCCCCCACTGTTGGTAAGAAATCTAATATGTTTGCATGAGGAGAAGATGGAAAAATTGGCACCGTGCACATGTGATAATCCCAGAGAGATTCCCAGTCTATGTTAAAGCAGGATTAGGAAGAATAGTTGTACCTCAGTGGGGCTTTAAAGGTCTTAAAGCCCCACTGAGGTACGACTATTCTAACCTTGTGAACCGCATATAAAAGACTGACAGAGCCACTGTGATGGTGGTTAGCAAGTCCCCTTGTGAAGCCTCAATCTGAGCATTTTTCACTGCTGATGTTTTGACCTTCACCTTGATGTTTTGAGATCGTGTGTCATAAGCGAATGATGGATCATAGAGCAGCCATTTCTTGCTGCTTTGTTCTCCTCTTTCACTGCAATCGGGTGCATAATTTAGTAAACAAGCTTTATTGTGTTCAGTGAGTCTTATAAGTAGCAGTTGTCACTATGACCTCACCAGGAAAATATCCGCTGAAGTCACAGGGCAGATTTCTATAAAACCGAACTTCTTTCTGCAGTCAGAGGAGGCGCCACCTGCTGACCACTAAAAGAAAACAGGTTTAAAGCGATTTCACATCGGCTTCACTTTCAGATCTATGTCCATCTTCTATATACAGTTAGTGTTTTTAACAATTCGTCTCACCTGTTTCAGCTGCACCCTGACTGATACAGGTTTGTTTTTGTTTTTTTTAAACCAATACTAATACGAGCAAGAAAGTCTATCAAAAATAGAGGCTGGGCTTTGATTGCAAAAGTCAACCTGAAAACACAGAACCTCAGCCAGTCTTTGTTTATTGATTGCAAATCAATGTTAAAGTTCCCACAATTGGGAGCTGCAGTGGCTCAGGAAGTAGAGCGTTTAATCTGCTAATCAGGAGGTTGGTGGATGGATCCCTGGCTCCTCCAGCCTACATGCCAAAGTGTTGTTGGGGAAGACACTGAACCCTAAATTGCTCCCTGATTTATCCATCGGAGTGTGATTGCGTGTGTGATACTTAGAAAGTGCTTAAGGCATAGAATAAAAGACTGAATGTATGAGTGTGAATGAAGCGTGTAGTAAAAGCACTTTGAATGCTCAGTTAGAAAAGAAAAGCACTAATAAGTACCACTCCATTTACCATGTGCAATCTCTCTTACAGTTTTTCTCAGCATTACAGTTTCAGGATGGCTCTGGCCTGTGGAGAGACTATCAAAGCTAATGGTAACATTAGCATTACAGCTGCAGGATGTTCTCATTGTTGTGGAACATCACATATCTAAAGTCAATTTAATCCAACTGGTCTTCAGCTCCTCGAATGACTGCCAGACTCTTGTGTTTGGTCTTGCATCCATACGGAAACCAGCATTGTGCTACAATGTTAACCTTCAAATTACCAAAAAAATAAATAAAAATACAATTATAAAGGCACGAGTGGGCTGTGCTGGGGGCATGGCTGTGATGTAGCAGATTGCCCAAGAATGACCTAATTTATACCCTTTTTTTATTTAATATTTGGGGTGCCATGCAGAGAGTTCTCTGGCAAAGGGTAAAACTTAGCTAATGGGTCAATCCACCACCTGGATCCACCTGAAAGCACTAACACACACCCAACATGAACCCCGATAACTCCAGCCAACTCTGTAAATTAGAAGGTTAAGCACATTCCTGGTGAGAAATTACACTCACGGTGCTTGTTCATATAAGATTAAAGAGTGAGCCAACACTTTACGGTCCATCTCAAAGAAAGGCCGGCAAATAAACACCAAAATAATAAGAAAACCCCATAATTCAACAACAAAACCTGTTGTTTCCAGGAATACAAACAACACAGTATTTCAGTTCATTTCAGTTTGATGCAATTCAAATTGACAGACTAGGTAAGTTTTACCAGAGAACTTCTGGCTGGATAAAAATATAAAATAAAAAGAAATAAGGTAGGTCTTGGTCACCTGCTATATAGTTAAAGTTGGACCATCACAAGGTTCACATTATTAGTTTAGGTTCATATTATGGGCTGTGTGTATTTCTCCTTGAATTATTTCCTGGGATTAAATATTTTGAGACTCGACTTTCACAGTATATTTGCAGTGTGTATTTATGTTAAAAAATCCATTCAAATTTACCTCCAAGATGACAACAGTTTGGTCTCTGTTATTCCAGCACTTTGGTTTAAAGATCGCTTTGTCACATGAAGTGGCTTTTACTGTCCTGAGGTGTTTGAGGAGTAAGATGAGTGTGAAACAGCCTCATCTCAAAGATAAATTAGTTGCTTTATCCATGAAATAATAAAACAACCCTCAGTATAGAGTTCATCAAATGTTCAAAAGATCAAAAGATCCTCTTATGATCAGCTATAATCCATTCTGGAAGAACTCATGTGCTGTCTGCTTCAAGGCCAAAGATGAAAAGATGCACACTTTGCAGGATTTATTTATTTACAGACAAAAACTTGGAAAAACATGGAGGATTGTGTCTCTGCGTAGCCCCGAGGGGTGGCACGCAATGGCGGGGGGGAATGGCTGATGTGACCTTGTGTATCCTCGGTCAGCCTTGTTCTCAGCATGCTTGGGCAGATCCTCTGAAAACAGTAAAAACAAACATTTAAACCTTTAAATGCATCAGGATGTAGCTGAGTTATGTATATTGTTAAGTTGTTATATTTATATTTAGCTTCAGTACTTGATGGGTGGAGGTGGTGGTGGCAAACCTCTGTTTGATGTGGGCCTTCTTACTATCATTGCCCGGTTTTTCAGGTCTGCGGCGCGCACACACTCACTATTCTCTTTCTGTGTGCACCGGAGGCTCGTGTGACTTTTGACCTCATCGCCTTTCTCGTTCTTTCTCTTTCTCTCAAGGTGAATGAACACCTGAGGGACATCCTTGTGGAAGAGCAGAAGTTGAGAGAGGGTTCCCTGCAGGAGTCAAACGCCACAGCGCTCAAAGTAAGACAACGCACGCATACACTGAAATAAAAGTCTGCCACAAATGAGTGTTCAACGTCCTGCTGATGCCTGTGCTGTAAAACTCCAGTCATTAGAACTGCAAACATGGGGAGACTGTTAGCTCTTTTTATCGGCGCTTCTAAATAAAACTCAGAAATTAACTCTGGTGTCTTGTGAAACAACACATTGTAGTTTTTGATTCTTGTTCCAGCTTTTTACTTTACCCACAGAGTTGCATAAATCTTTTAATCTAACTTCTAGCAGCAAAATAAAAGAGACGTTTTTATGCAAAGGATTGCAAAAGAAAAAGAAATTAAGATGGGCTCATTTATAAATCTATTTTTGAATTCTTTCAATGAATTCTCATTTTGTCACCAATCGTGTTCATATTATTGGATTTTAAAGACACACATGAAGACCCACCCATATGCAGACACATGCAGCTCAGTACACAGGGCTCTGTGAATCAGAGGAACAGATGAGCTCAGTCTCAGACCAGCTGCAGAAAAATGTTGGCAAGAGTTGCCACACTGCTGTTAAAGGAGACAAAGAAATGTGCGGGGAAGCCAACGAGAGAAAGGGTGACAGACAGAGGGGTGAAAATAAAAGAGTGAGAAGAAGAGGGTGGAGGGATAATCAGAGATGGAGGAAAGGGAGAAATGACACCACAGTGAGAGACACAAACTTTGTCAGCTGTAGCAGAAGAGAGGCAGTGTCATCCTGCAGGCCTTGTAGGTTATGCAATGCTTCGAGCCAGTCTGCTGGCACAAACACACAGAAGTCAGATACCATCCTCTGCTACTCACTTAACCGTGAAGCTACAGTGCGGTGCTTTGTGAGGCCTCGAACTCTAAAACAGGCTCAAGATGGCGAACGTTTAAAAATGGAAAAAAGATTTTTATCTCGCCAAGACGGAGTACAAACCGGGGGGGGGGGTCACTTGTGTC
>VURO01050836.1:4919-19167 GCA_015108175.1 Pelvicachromis taeniatus | reverse complement strand
AGGTGGAAATGATTAGCTATACTCTCTGCAATACTGTGTTAACTCAAAGAGGTTAAATTAGTGAAATTACTAATTTCAGAGATGCAATTCGAGGAACTCGCCTTTGTTTAAAACCTAGACTCTTCTACAGGCTCGTGTGCCTCTGTGAGGAATAAGATTGTCGTATTGATTTTTGGACAGAGCCCAAAACTTAAAAACAGAAGTTGATGATGACAACAGAAAAAGTGCAGGGCCCTCTAAAAGTCAGTGGGGTACACGATTGTCCAGGCTGTGGAGAAAAAGACAAAGTGGCTAACTGACAGACAGTTAGCCCAGGTAACAGACACAAAATGTGGATTTGACCTCTTTCGTGCAGTGAATTTAAAAGGGTATTCATACAGGAAGTGAGTAAACAGCAATGACAGGGATGTTTAATACATTAGGTTACCTAGGTAACCAGAGTATGGAATGCCTACCAGCAATGAGCGAATCACTTCCTGAGTGGACACCTTAAGTCTCAAACATGCTCCCGAGTTTGTTCAGCAGCCCAACAGTAACAGTATCTTCTTATTAGATGTGCAACATGTATCAGTCCAACATTTTATTAACCATTAACACAAATATGAACTTAGTGATGGCCGCGCACAGAAAGTGAGGGCATCAGCAGAGTCAGCTGGAGTCCTCCAATGGGGAGCATGAATGTGTGGTGCACCCACAAAGTTACTGCAGGTCACAGCTGAAAACACACAATGTCATGGATGAACCTGTTCACAGGCAACAGGTCGTAAGTTTCCTGCACAGTGGCACTGTGAGTGTGTTTCCTCATATGGAGCAGAATTAACTGGCTCTTCAAAGACGTCACGAGTGGTTGAATCAGTTACAAGAGAGCTTTTATCTGCTGTGGGAGTTTCTTGGCACGTTTTCTATTGCTGACTGTCTGTTTTGTGTGTAGTGAGAGAGAGAGAGAGATCAGTGCCTATCTGTGATTGCGCTGTGGTAACACACACGCGGGGTGTGTGACCTATCAGGGCTTTGTTAAAACAAGGTAGAACAAAAGAAGAAGACAGCCTTTTAAAGGTTTTGAGAAATAGGTGGACGCTCAGTGAGTCAGCTGCTTTCCTCCATCCTCACACAGCTCCTTCTTTGCAGTGTCAGATAGACAGAAGTCTATTCACTTATTAGGCGACAGATTTACATACACATGCACACGCCTCCACAAACACACACCAGCACACACTCTCACATCAGAGGATGAGCACAAGACTCTTCTCAGTGGGGCTTGTTTATTGTGTGAAAAGTTGTTAACTATGGTCTTATGACCAAGCACTCTGCGTTTTTTTTTTTGTTTGTTTGTTTGTTTTTTTGTGTGGACTGAGACTTATTGTCATATTATTGAGCAGAAAGTTGGAAAACACACAATGTTGGATTGTTACACAAGACTCAGGTTCTTAGTTATGAAAATTAGGTCATGTTTGTGGCTCTGAAAAGTATTTTTAGCTGTAGGTTTTGAGTGCTTATAAGTTTGCAGCATATCTCAATAACTTTTCAAAAGGCTGCAAACTTAAGTTTAATTGAACAAACTGAGAAGAGAGGCCAAGAATCAGAATGCAGATCTGGCTTTGAAACTGGCCGGTGTGCATTGAAACAACAGTTAACTGAAAGGTGTAAAATAAAACTGAAAGTCCTGCTTGGGCACAAATGGACTGGGAAGGTGAAATCTGCAGTTTGTCATATTCATTCATGGTCCCCAGACTTACTCACTAACTGTTTTTATTGTTGCCACTCTGTTATTCCTATGAGCTCTCTGTACACTGTGTTAATAAGTGGTTTGCAATTGAAAAGGAGCTGAAATTAGACAGTAAACATTATATCTAAATATTAAAAATATAAATCACCTCAAACCTAAACTACAGCCTTATATTTTGAAACATGCTGCTGTGTAGTATTTGTGACGTTCCAGTGCCGATTGCTCCTGTTTATACAATACAATGGTCTCTTTATGTATGGTACACAAAAATAAGCATGACAATGACATTCATTCAGTTACATTACTTAAAGACTCAGAAACCAGTAGGTTTTTTGACTAAGGGGAATAATTGTCTATTTTGATGACTGTGATTTAGCGCCATATCAATTTCCCATTATGCGACCATTAGAGGCTCAATCATTTGAGTAAAACATGAGCCTTCGTCTGGTTGGATGGTCTAGATACAAATTCTTTTAAGGAATTTTCTTATCACTTTATGTTATTGACAGAAGTTATCTGGAAGCATGTAGGAAAACCCTAGGAAAATATTTTTTATTGGTAAGGTGCACTGCTAAAAACAAAATGAATCCCTACAGTTGATTGGATGAATGAGAATTGTGCAAAATTGGAACAGAAGGCACTTAAGAAATACTTGGCAGTGGGTTGGTTGAGCAATGTGACCTTGTTGGCCAGTAGCTTCTCAGAGGTTCCTGATTGGTCCAAACCAACTTTGTTTAGTTACAGATTAAACTAGTTTAAACTTGTAACAGTGCAGGTAAAAAAAATTAAAGTTAATTAAAGTTAAAAGTTTTATTTGAATTAAATCACAAGAGGACTCAATTTCTTGAGTTGTATTACAAGAAATGGAGTGTAGCAAAAAATAAGTGGTGTAAATAAAGTTCAGGGTCATTTGTAAACATGGGCACCTACGGGTCTATGACACAACTAAACTACTGCTTCAGCAGATCCATCCTGTGATTCTCACTGTGTATTTTGATGCTGATTTCAAATTTCTGAATAAAAGTAACAGACTTGAAGTATTGTATAGCTTTTGGAGAGGTATTAGAGGTGTTTGTTCATGAGTGCTTGCAGCTATAGCATATTTTTCCCTGCTGTTGTTTGGGAAACACCTAACACCTAACATTCTCTCCTGTTGTTGCCCGATCATCATCCGCCATCAAGTCTCCTAGCAAATGGTACTGGAGATTAGTACCTGTAAGTCGACTCATACTGAAAAACACCTCTTCAACAAACCCACCGACTTCCTCCTCTCCCGAAAATCCCAGTCCCTTCACATTCACCTCCCGACTTGCCTTGTCAGTCACTGCATGCGGCCCTGACCCTCGTCATGGTTTGGCCAGACACCCCCGACCCTTTAACCCAACCACTGTCTTCACATCTTAGACAAAAATCATAGTGACCATTTATGACCTGTCATTAGGAAGCTACACCTATACTACTGGGCTATGCTTAGCTCTTATGAGCACGTGAACATGAGATCTTCTACTGAGTCTTTTATTTGAAAATAATCGCTCTGTTGTATGTGACAATTTTGTTTTCATGGGCAAACTAAGAATACCGATGCCCTGAACGCATATAATAATATGTAGTAAAGTTGTTTCTGTGGTTTTTATAGTCCCAGAGTGACATGGAGAAAACTTACAGACAGGAAGGATGCACTCGCACACGTTATTATTTAACTCTAAATCACACACATCGTCTGATGCAGCACGACAGCTCCAGACTGCCTCGGTGCCACTGAATTCTCAGTAGATGTTGAAATGGTGCAAAGCGTTCATTTGCTAACATGCATGCAGGAAACTAACCACGCCTCACAACCAGTCACAGAGATTGTGAGGGTTATGAATATGTGTCCTTCTTTGGTCTAACATGATAAATCTTATTGCGGTGTGACATAACTGAATGTTTGTTTGCACGGAAACATGTTAATCTGTATTATTTCAGGTGTGTGTGTGTGTGTTTGAAGATCCTCAAATTAACACTTCTACCTTACCCGTGTGACTGAGCGGAGCATGGAGATGAAAGCGTGGTTGTATGGATAATCAGAGCCGGCTGTACACGCCCACCCCGATGACACATATAGGTGATGTCTCTGTGCCGTTGCCATGGTTTCAGGCTCGCTACAGGAAGGAGCATGCTCAGAGGAGCGCGCCGTCGCTCCCCCTGGTGGAAAACCTGCTGAAGGACAACACAGATGGCTGCGCCCTGACTGCGCTGCTGCACTTCTACTGCCCGCAGGCCATCAGACTGGAAGGTCTGTAACCATCCCCCTCTTCTGTTAACTATCCACACTTTATGATGTTACCTTTATTACACACGAGACTGCAAGACAAAACTCAGTTCAGTTCAAACACACATATAAAGGACAGAATAGCACACATCAAACTAACCACAGTGACTTTTAGTCAGAGCACAAAAAAAGTCACTGCTCTCACTGCCAGTCTCTTACAATAGATTAACAAAGAGTGTATTAAAACTACTTGCATTGTGCATAAGCGAGTGTTATAAATGCACATCCTAATGCTTTTATTTCACTGTATTTGTTGATAGTGGTATAAATAGAAGGCTAGAGGAAAGAAAAAAGGTACTAGGATTCATGGAGAACAAAGCCTCGTTTCCTCTGAGCTTGCCCGGACTGTCGTTTTTGAAAATGCCCCGGGTTGGAATGTGATTGGTCACGAGGGCTGTGTGAGGGAGAGGTGGAGCCGGCTGCTATTTCAAAGACAAACAACTCTGGTGTTTGCCTGTAGTTCGCAGGAAGGTCTCAAGCATGTGAACCAGATGTGAAAGCAAGCCGTACTTCGTTACGGTTTCTTGCTGGCAGCTCGATTTGCTGTCTTCACTTTTTTTAAAGTAAAGCAGAGGGTGACATCACAGCAGCGAAACCAGCTGCTGTAGTCTTCCGTTGCCTTTTCAACCCTCCTACACATACATGGGTTGTCCTTATAGTAACGTCAGGGGATAAAAATCCTGATGATTCATCTAGAAGGACTTGAAGAGGGTTTGAACATTTTCGTCACAAATTATTTCAAGGAGTTTAAGTGATTCAAATGAGAGGCTTCTTATGACAAATGCAGGAAAATTGAGAGTCATTTCCTCCTCCTCTAGTCTTTTTTTTTAAAATAAACTAACTCTTATCGTGTCCTCTGCTTCCTGTGTGGCCCGTTACCCTTAGCATTCAAAGTCTTTGACCACTCCCCTTTGCTGAACAGATATCTGCCTCAAGGAGACCATGTCCCTGGCTGACAGTCTGTACAACCTACAGCTGGTGCAGGAGTTTTGCAGAAACAACCTCAACCACTGCTGCCACTTCACCCTGGAGGACATGCTCTACGCCCATGCTTCTATAAAGGTTGGTCAAACTGCATGTAGACAGCTCTGCTTTCACGGTGAAAGGAGATGGAGAAATGGTGAGACGTTTTTGGATGGGGGAAGAGCAAGAGTGGGAAATTACGCATGGGCAAAAGTGAGTCATTCAAGGAAAAGTTTGACTGTGAGTGTAGGCTTGGCTCTTACAGGGATTGCTATTGTGTGTATGTTTCTGTGTGTGTGTGTCTATGTATGTATATGTTAGAGAGAGACAGATTACAACAGACTGAGTGTGCTGGTGCTTTCAGAGTGCAGTGGCTGTACTTTTGAGAGACTCCCATTCACTCCAGCCCACTCCCTGCTCCAACAGAGGACAGATTCACAGATTCTGTCCACCTCTCTTGTTCTCCTCTCTCCATGTCTCTGTTGTTCTTCTCATAAAACGGACAACAAAAAAACAAGATGACTTTTATAGACATAGAGCTCCACCTTTCATGCTCATTTCGTTATGGTTAGTAGACCTACTTTAAGAGCATCCCCGTGCCATCCAAACACCAGTGCAGCAGTGGCAGTGTGGGTAAATAGTATGCAGAGAGTGTGGGAAGGAACATTAACATTCAAGCCATGATCTGAGCACACTGGTGCTTTCCATTCCTCAAAAATAAATAAATAAATAAATGAAAGCAGAAATTTTTCATATTTGCACACTGTTTTACCATATTTCTCATCCACTTCACAAATTATAGTGTGTGTGTGCGTGTTGACTTTGTAGTGGTACAGTACTACAACAGTGGGGTGGATCGTGAAGGCCAGCTATAGGCTCTGGCACGCTGCCCGTCCACCACAGACTCACTGCGCACAGAATCTTAACGAGTGTTTGTCTGCATGTGTCTGTTCGTTTTCAGCACATTACTTTAAGTAAACACGGAGGAGTAGAGATCGCAGCTTTCACCACTCTTTCTTTCCTTGTTCGAGGAGAAATGAAAGCAGCCCTGCAGATTTTTACCCAGGATGACATTCCTGACACAATTCCAGAGGGATTTGTCTCTCCTCTCGGGATCTTTTGCATGTTAGGTGAAACCATTACACTAAAGACCCACCTTGTTAGAGAAGAAATAAAATGACCAATTAGTTTTCTATGGATGATCGTCTGTGCAGACCTCCTTCTGGTTATTACACAAACACATTCATGACTCATGTGCCGCTTTCTGCATCCCTCCATGCACATGTTAAATTAAACTCCAGATGGTGTTTTCATAAGGTGTATGGATTTGATATTAAGTAAATCAGACAGTCAAACATTTGGACGTACACGCACACAAACCCCTGAGTGAGACAGACTGCTGACTTGCTGTGAACTCATTAATCCATGCAGATGTTATCTGTTGTGATTGGTAGCACCTTTGCAGAGACATGGAGGGAGAAGTCAAGTGTTGTGCTCATTGTCGTTTACTAATAACCCCAAATTAACCGTAAAGCTGGTGTGGTCTTGCAGAGTAACTACCTGGTGTTTATGGCTGAGCTTTTCTGGTGGTTTGAGGTGGTTAAACCGTCATTTGTACAGCCCAGGATCTTCGACCCGAACGGTAAAGTACGGTTTTACAACAACATTAGCATGCTGTTGGTAAATTATTAAAAAGCTGAATATTGACTGTATGTTTTCATATGCAGCTTGTGAGCCTGTATCCTGTAGAAACATGGCTCCTGTGTCCAGTCCGGTCAAACAGAACTATGCAGACAGACCTTTGAGCCCAGAGAAAATTCCTGCTGAAGGTAACGATGCTGTGATATAAATGTTTTAGAGCATTTCTAATGATTCATTATTCAGCAGTGTGCATGAGAAAAGAGGCAAGAACTTAAAAAACAAAAAACAAAGAGCTTTATTTAGCTCTGACAATAAAATAATGTACTCTAAAAGTCACTGAGGGGCGTTAATACCAAACAGTGCGTGGTTTTGTTTTGAATCGAGATGCCCTCTAGTGGCTGATTTGCATCAGTAGGAACAATCTAAACATAGTGCTGTAAAAGTAAACACTTACCCCGCACACACTGTGTGTAAATATTTTCATACAGCCAATAAGTCACTTAAACAAATGTACTCTGCGTCTCTGACAGGTGTAATGAAGAGATCTACCTCCATGTCTTATGTTGATGGCTGTGTCGGGACTTGGCCCAAAGAAAAACAGTGAGTGTTTGAAATCTTAAGTGGACATTATTTTTCCCTTATTAAACTAAAGACATCTCTCCTTTCCTCCTCTTCTTTAGGTCCTCCTCTCGAGGAATCTCCTTTGAGATTCCTCTGGATGGAGACCCAACCTTCCCGCTCGATGAGGTTCCCTCCCTGCGCGGCATGACGCGCTCGGCCAGCAGCGACGGCCTTGGGTTCAAAGTTCACTACGCATCCCGAGGAGGCATGAAACGCCACCTCTCCATGATGCCCGTGAGTGTAAACGGCCAGAGCAGACACATACCAGAGGAGGATGACGACTTCACCTCGCACAAGCCTCTGGGACGGAACAACACATTCACAGTCAAGAGCCAAAGCAGGTAAGCAGAGTGGGCTTGTTTTGATCTATAAGTAATGGCACATGTCAGCTTTAAATGCTGTCAGGGAGGCAAAAAATAATTTTATTTAAAAAAATAATTTTTTTACACATGTAGGTGGTGATTAAATGTAATAAATGCTCTTTCTAGAAAACAATTATTTGTAGCATCTTGACATGTTGACACCGGATGGATTGATGAAAGTTGAGATAAAAAGGGTAGCCAACACTTTTTTTTTTCTGTTTCTCACTGAGCAGGAAGTTTAAAAAAAAAATCCTCTACCCTGCACTCTGACTGTAATAGGTTAATTAACCTGTGTCTGTTCTCAGGTATTCTAACGGGATCCTTCCAGACAAAAACAGCCCCAGCCACACTGGCCACATCAGCCCATCAACTCCCCCGAGCATTGAGGAGGCCTTGAAGATTATCCATGACACTGAAAGACCGCACGCTAGCTTGGGGATGGGTGACGGAGATAATGCCTTCTTTCTCCATGGTGCAGAGCCTTCAGCAGACCTTCCAGGAGCCCAAGGTAGAGGAGATGAGATGAATTTAGCAAAGGCGCGACTCAATGACCATGATCCCAACTCTGTATCCACTGATGAAGTCGACACGGGCATCCATGTGAGGACTGAAGACATCCAGAGCTTGGATGAGGACTTGTCCTCACTTAGAGACTATTCAGATATGGACCCAGACTATGAGGCCATGACCCGGTCGTGTCCTCTGCCTGACAAGCCAGATGGGGAGAGAAGCAAGGAAGGAGGACGCAAAGGGGTTGGTGGCATCAACCCTGAGGGTGAAAGGGGAGATGGAGGTGACAGAAACAGCCCCTGTCCCAGTTCAGCTCCGACGCTGCCCAGATCACAGACGGTCAGCCCCATCTCGTCTTCCGGTGGCTCTGGAGGTGGCTTGGTGCGGATGACGAGCTTCGCAGAGCAGAAGATCAGGAAGCTGGAGGGAAGGAGCAGTGGAGGAACCACACCAGAGAGTTCAGACCTCAATGTGCCCTATACGCACTCGCCAAAAAGCATTTCATCTCAGGTTTGTGATTCGCTCTGAGCTACTCGCAAAAAATCTTTCTGTATTACACCTCAGGCTGAAAAGGTATCGAGTCAGTCACTCTGATGTTTGCATTTTGTTCTAGATCTCTACACCACCTCTGCCAATCACGTCACCGTCTCCAGTATCTCCTTCACCCAGAGACCCCTCGCACCTCATCGCCTCAGAGATGATTCAGCTGAGGATGAAGCTGGAAGAGAAACGCAGAGCGATCGAAGCCCAAAAGAAAAAAGTAAATGGACTTAAAGGGATTTATAGCAGCATAGCATCACATATATAAGTGTGTAAAACTCACATGTCTCGCTCTTTAGGTGGAAGCCGCTTTCACGCGACATCGACAGAGAATGGGCAGAACGGCCTTCCTGAACGTAGTGAGGAGGAAGGGAGTGACAGCCCCCCCCAGCTCCATCTCAGGAGGAGCAGAAACGCCTTCACCAGAGCCGTTCACTTCATCCAAGGACGTCAGGCAGGGCAACATGGAGCGGGCCGAGAGGTGCAAGCCAGACGGGGCGGCTCCCAAAGCTCCATGTGAAGACGGTGGCAGTAAGTAATCACAACACATGTTGTTTTGGGTTTTTTTTTTAATGAGTCTTTCAAATATTTTGATATAATTTCTGTCTTATTTTTGATTGTTTCACTGCGTGCATCACTCTTCAGTCTGGATCTTAGGTAGCTGTCTGAATAGATTTATTTAAGTATTCATGTCATTGCTTATGTTTGTGATGCAGGTGTGACACCAGGAGAAACCGATATTGCAGAATACACGCGCTCGATTGAGAGGCTGAACACGTCGCTGAGCTTCCTGCAGACAGAGATGCAGCGTTTGGCCCAGCAGCAGGAGAAGATCATGGCCATGAGAGAGCAACAGCAACAAGCCTGGGTCATTCCACCTCCTGCGCCGTCTCCACACAGGTACCACCTAATTCAAACCACTTATTTGAATTGGTCACTTACCATCACCTTGCTAACATGTCACGTGTATCTGTGGGTATTTCTTCCACTCAGGCAGCTCCGTGAGTTGCGTAGCAGCAGTGTAACAGGCCGGGGATCAGGGAGAGGCTCGGTGGGGTCCTTATCGCCGATCCTGTCTTCCTCTGGTTCTCCACATGCACCCAATCGTTCTCCTGCCGGCATCAAACGACGACCGGCCTCCTTCCATGCCAGAACCCCTCGGACTCCACGTCCAAATGATTTGAAGGTCACACCCTTTAGCCGAATGCTCAACACACCCACTTCAGTGGACAGCCTTCCCAGACTGAGGCGTTTCACCCCCAGCCAAACGCAGATCAGTTCTTTTGCTTACTTGAGTCACGATGAGGGTTCTGGGGAAAGCAAGCACGCACACACCAAGGACAACAAAGAAAACACTAAAAACGAAAAGCAAGTCATGGCAAAGGCGAGTGCTGACACTCCTCCTACTAAAGAAGCAGCCAAAGAAAAGGACAATGAGCGACGGGAGAAGAAGACGGAGTTGAAGGGAGAATCCAAACAATCAAAAACATCACAGGTGCTCTCTCAGCCGGTGTCGGAGATCCAAGGGACGACAGACAGCCGGGTCAGAAGAGACCCCGAGGATCGGAAAGACCTGGTGGAGGTGCCTCTGTCGAACCTGAAGCCTCCAGAGAGCCAAGGTCAGGAGATGGCAGGAGAGGGAGAAACGGGAGAAGACCAAAAGATGTGCTGTGGCTTCTTTTTCTCAGTGAGTTACAGCATCACACCTCAGATCTTTAAAGATTTTATCAGTGCTGTGTGTTGCATGAACTGAGCTCAAAACAAACCTAAAGTTTAATTTATCTATTTTTTTAGCTTTCATAAAAGCTGGTGCGAACATGGCCTAACATTTCTAACATTAGTATTAACATTAACATTAGTATACCCTCTAGTTGAGATGTGTAAGTAGTATCTGCCATGAAACGGGGGCTGTTCAGTATTCACCCCACATTTCTCACTCTCTTCCCTCAACTGTAATCGTAACTGGTGCACGGCTCACCAACTTCTCATTAATAACGCAGACTGCGTACCCTGATGGTGAAGGAAGAGTTTCACACTGTGTGAGCCTGGAACAGCATGTCCCGTGATGAGCCTGTTGAGCCATGAGCTGATCAGAGACAAAACACCACGGACCAATGTGGGCCAAGAATAATGGGCCTGAACACAAACTCGTGTTAGTCCAGTACACTCTGATAATGTACCAGCATCAGAGCGGCCATCGTTACAAAGAGTCAGTTTCTTACCTTTCATCCTGAGTTAGTAACACATGTTAACACTTTATTTGCACTTAATCCAAAAAATCACACTTTCTTAACGAGATATTTCAGTCAGTTTCCACTTCCTGTGCTTATAATCTGAGGTCTGTTATACATCTGTGTATTTCTGTCCATGAAACTCCAGGATGATGTGAAAGGGGAAGAGGACATGGCGGCTAAGAAAGCAGCTCTGCTGGAGAAGAGGCTGCGGAGAGAGAAGGAAGCTCAGGAGAGGAAACAACAGCAGGAGCTGGACCAGGAGCAGAAGAGGGAGGCTGCACGGTCTGTTTGTCTTTCTGACTTTATGTGTTTGCTGTCTGACTACAGTTTGCATTTACCAACTTGTCTGTTGGTTTCTTCCTTTAGGTTGAAAGCGGAGGAGGAACAGCAGAAGAAGGACGAAGAGAAGGCGAGGAGGGAATACATCAAGAATGAGTACCTGAGGAGGAAGCAGCTCAAACTGATGGAGGCCATGGACGAGGTCATCAAGCCTCGATCTGGAAGTCTCAAGAAAAAGCCGCGGCCCAAGTCCATCCACAGAGACGTCGTGGAGTCGTCGACTCCTCCCGTGAGAGCAACAGGTGAGCAACGTGCCAAACCCTGCCAGCAAACGCACTCAACCTTTGTGACACGTGTTAAAACCTCACCTGTCTGCTGTCGCCGCGCAGGTGTGCGTCCTCGAGGCTTCTCGGTGTCCAGCATTTCTCTGGCGTCTCTCAATCTGGCCGACAATGACAGAGACGCAGATAACAGGAAGAATAACAGGTAAGGCGCACACTGTCTGCCTGACGATCACATTTTAGACTCAAAAAGATCCAGAAGAAGGAAAGCGAACATCTGTCAACACCTGCCCATGTCAATTAAACCAGCCCAGAAATAATAACGCTCTCTTAATTTTAAAACAGTTTATTCCTTGGGTTGTGGGTTTGTGTCCTCCTAATTGTGACCTTCCAGCTGTGATTTTAATTCAATGAAATGTTTCTTTTTTCTTTTGTCCCTGTGAGGATCTGCAGTCTGCATCTTGATTCTCTCGTGTCCCTCTCTCCTTTTCTCCCTCTGTTTTGCATGCTTCCCTCAGAGGCAACAAACTAGCTTCTGCCAATATCCCGTTTTATTTAAGCTCTCCCAAAGAAAGAAAGGGAAGGTTAGTAACGCTGCGACGAGGAGCGCCTCAGCAGAGAGAGTGCATTAAACCGACGTAGATGTGGTTCTGTGTTGATTTACTGTATGGACCTCATTTCATTGGCAAATGCATAAAAGCAGATGGATGTGTCGACACTGAGTAGCTGCTTCTGCAATAAGTTTCCTGAGACTCGCGTGGCTGAGCTGTTTCCACCTTTCTTTTTTCCGCTATCCCATCTTCCTGTCCTTTGCAGTACTGCTCTCAGGCTGTTGTTTGCTCTGTCCTCTCTGCTGGCTGCTCTCTGCTTCACCAGTGTATTTGCTTTTTCCTTCATAAGTACTCGAGCTCATTCCTCGCAGCATCCATAAAGACGGCACCGAGACTTTGCTTTTGCTTGGATGAACGTGCCGTTTCTAACCCTCGCTGCTCCGTTTCATCGGACTGTGACAGTGTGATGATGTAATGCGGGAAAACAGGCAGGGCTCGGAGAATTGTGTCACAGTGTCTGACCTTATTTTGCCACATCTGTGTGTGTGCATGTCTGTGTGTGTGCATTTTGTTGGTGTACGTGTCGATAACGTGTCCACGCTTGTCTGTCGTCTTCGTGGTGGTTATGTTTGCGTGTGTCATTTGTTGGTTTGTGTTGCGATCACCTCCAGGCCAGACTCCACAGAAGGCTTTTCTTCTTGTCCTTCGGCCGGTAGCCGTAATGGAGAGAAGGACTGGGAAAACGATTCCACCACCTCCTCCACCCCCTCCAACACTGAGTACACAGGTAGACACAGACGTTTAGATAGTTTAGTTTGTTTACATTTGCATAGCTGCTTAACAATGCAGTCTAATGCTTGTGCTTTGTTCCCACAGGACCCAAACTTTACAAGGAGCCCAGTGCCAAGTCCAACAAGCACATCATCCAGAATGCCCTGGCTCACTGCTGCCTGGCTGGCAAAGTCAATGAAGGGCAGAAAAACAAGATACTTGATGTATGTTTTGTATCTGTGTGTATAAATATATTTTTCCTGACTAAAAAGAGCATAACAAACTGATGGAAATGGTTTTTTTTTTTTTGGTTTTGTGTTTTAATTTGCCACCACAGGAAATGGAGAAATCTGAAGTCAACAACTTCCTGGTGTTGTTTCGTGATGCCGGCTGCCAGTTCCGGTCCGTTTACACCTACTGCCCCGACACCGAGGAGATCACCAAACTTGCCGGCATCGGCCCAAAAAATATTACAACAAAGATGATCGAAGCTCTGTACAAGTACAACTCCGATAGGAAGCAGTTCAGCCAGATCCCTGCCAAAACTATGTCCGCCAGCGTGGATGCCATTACCATCGCCAGCCATCTGTGGCAGACCAAGAAGCAGGGCACGCCTAAAAAACACCCCAAGTAGTGCCCAGATTGGGTTCGGCAACATCCGGACATGCTCCGTCGGAGCAAAAACACAGGACTTTGCAGATTTTTGCTTTTTTATTGATGTTCCCACTTTTAGAAATCACAACTGGAATGTAAGAACACGGGTGGGCCTTAGATTTATTGTCACTAAATCAAAGCTGGCTGTAAGCATTTGGACAGCTTCAAACGAGCCCCAAGTGTGTACTCGTCAGCACGTGCATCAATGTTCTCATGTGCCAAAAATAAATAAATAAATAGAGAAGAAATAAAATATTAAGAGGCAAAATAATGCCTTATCTAGTTGAACCACTGAAGCACTGAATGTCACGCCTCTGAAAGAGGCCGTTTGGTTTCTCTGAGTTGATCATGTGTGGCCTTATGCTTGTTTTGTGTCATATGAACACACCGTGAGTGGTAGCGTCATTTTGTCACCGCCTATTGTGGCACAGATGAGGGATCAGCTTACCCCCCTCCACCTCCCCATCTTTAATCAGAGGCATGTATTTTTTTTTGTTTGTTTGTTTTTTTTGTACACGTGACTGAAAAACTTCTAGACAGTTAAAATTCGTATGTGTGTTTGAGTGAGTGAGTGAGTGAGTGAGTGAGTGAGTGAGTGAGTGAGTGAGTGAGTGAGTGAGTGAGTGAGTGAGTGTGTGTGTGTGTGTGTGAGTTTGTTGACCTCCTGCCGTTTCCCCAGAACATTAACACACGTGTTTTTTTTTTACCTAAAATCTGTATTGTTAAGCCATATTTTGTAAATACCCTTCTGTCGATGTTACTTTGTGGTTTTTTTAAACCACATGTGGTGTTTGTCCACTTTTT
>VURO01050835.1:2502-16106 GCA_015108175.1 Pelvicachromis taeniatus | reverse complement strand
GTGTAACTGTGTAACTGTAGCTATGTAACTGTGTAACTGTAACTGTGTAACTGTAACTGTGTAACTGTAACTGTGTAACTGTAACTATGTAACTGTGTTACGGTGTAACTATGTAACTGTGTAACTGTAACTGTGTAACTGTAACTATGTAACTGTGTAACTGTAACTATGTAACTGTGTAACTGTAACTGTGTAACTGTAACTGTAACGGTGTAACTGTGTAACTGTAACTATGTAACTGTGTAACTGTAACTGTGTAACTGTAACTATGTAACTGTGTAACTGTAACTGTGTAACTGTAACTGTAACGGTGTAACTGTGTAACTGTAACTATGTAACTGTGTAACGGTGTAACGAGGCAGCCTAACCCTCTTTGTGGTTTTTAAACTGTTGTCCATAAGTTGATGACTGTTTTGGAAGCTTGCTGTGGAGTCTTCCTGCTGCTGGGGTAATGGCCCCATTACAGTTACATGTCACAGCTTGTGTTTTAAAGGCCCACATGTTTCACACACGGTTCAGGTATCAGTGGCTACGAATGCCCTTTGACCTCCAGCCCCGCCTGCCTTCTTTTCAACACGTTGTTTCAGTCCACCGCTTCCTGCCGACGAGCCGCCGCTCTACGACTCGGGCCCTGCGGTGCCTTTCCTCTCCCACTAGGTGGTAGTGAAGAGCGTGGCGCTCCGCTCCGGCGACCCAGATGCGTACCTGCTCCAGGCTGCGCGGTTTACTCTCCTCGGATTAACTTCCCCAAACGTCCACCCTCCCCTCGTCTTCCTCCTCTTCTCCCACCTCCACATAGAGGAGGAAAAACAACTAGAGACATTTGGGTCTTTGGCACATGGCAAATCTGCTCTGACTGAGCTTGTACACACACACACACACACACAGGCTTTTGCTGCTGTTCCTCTCCAGGTCCCCTCTGCATTAACATGGGAGTCATCCATATTGATGCGAGGTGATTCATGTGCTGCCAGCCTCTTTGTTTTATCTTTTTTTTTTGCCCCCCTCGCCCCCTTTACCCAGCCAAGGCTTTCCTGGGGATCAAGGGGGTGATTAAGGTGAGGGGAGACGGAGGCGTGGTCGAGCGAGCACCCCGGGGTGTTGGAGGTAGGGGCCGTTCCCCCTGGTGATGAGGTGGAGCTTAATTGATTTGTCAATGTGGAGCCATCTGGCACAGAAAGATGGGCCTCCAACCTGTTCTCCTTCCTGAGAGGGGGGGCGGGTCGGATTACAGGCGCATGCTGCATGTACTCTGTGGGATTTTTATGATATGTCTCTTTTTCTTTAATGTGTGGGGACAAGGCGTTGTTATTGTGGGTCAGCTACACCCAACACAACGCTACATCTTGCCACACCCAGTAAAATAAGGCATGGCGGCTGTCTGCAGCGGTCGACCGCTGGTGGAAAAGGGACACCCAAACATCTCTTAACAATTGCACTCGGTGAGGGGGTGGGCTCAGAGGGCATCAAGAGGTCAGAGGGGTCTGCTGGACGCTGGCACAGAAATGAGGCCAGCGGCGTCTTAATGAAAAGAGCTTGAGGAAATGGGGACAGACAGAGACAGAAGGGGAGAATGGATGCTGCCTGCACTGATTAGTATCCCTCCTCATCATCTCACTCCACCCCTCACACCCCCACCCCTTTTTCCTCTTCATTTCCCTCGGTCACCCTCTGACTGGGAGCCTCATTTCTATTGTCATTTTTAAAGGTTGTGATAAGAAGAACAAATGAAGGTGCGAGCGTGCGGCTGAGGCTTTGAGTAACGATGGGAATTAGCCTCAGTGGTTGTAGCGACTTTACACACGAGTCACTGCTAATGCTAACACTGACACACGGAAACCCCATCGTTCACATCCTGGCACTTTTGACCTCGGTTTAAGCGGCGTTGGCATCCCCGGGGCGAGGTAACGATGTCTCCAAGAAAGACTGGAACACTTGGAAATTTCCCGTTTATTTCTGGAATAAACACTTTCAAGTTGCCCAAGATGAGGGGGAGGTGGAGCCGAAGCACAAACTGATTTGAAATGTCTACACAACAATGTGTAGAAACAGTGCACCTTCATGTGGATTGGACATACACACTTTCACTACCATCCACTTTCTGCCACTTACCTGGGTTCAGGTGATGGGGCGGGCAGTCTGCGCAGACATGTAGATGAACTGTGATGTACACAAACTGCTGATTGGAGAAAATACGTTTGCTTTTCTGTGATTGTTGCTTCTGAAATATTTGATATTAATGAAGAAACTGTGCAATGTGAAGCCCTTTGTCTGGATCGTACTATTACAGCAACGTTTAGCATCTGTTAGCATGTGTTAGCATGTGTTAGCTTGCTGTTTTGTTTTTTTGTGGCCCATGAGCTGATTGTTTTGGTTCTTACACCACCATCATCATCAGTCTGCCAGAAGCTTTGCAGCTGTTTAGTTGAATGGATTATTGAGCAGCTAAAGAGCCCGATAGGCTACTCAGCACCAAACACTGTCATGTGTACGGGTCCTACAGTTAGCCATATTCTAAATGGTATATCACACGCTCACCAGACCTAACGCCCATGCTACGCACTTTTTTCACAACAACTGTTGAGTTAACCTTTTGAAAACGTGTTAGCATTGTTGTTTTTAAAGCTAATATGAATGAGAATGCTAATTTATCGGCTAACTCTATGTGCCAAGCTGCATTCATAAACTGTATGATATACTGGCTAACTGGTGTTACGTAACAGACTAATGCTAGAATTTCACTCCCCAATCTGAGCAGCAGCGTCATCGTATCAGTCAGACACACTGACATCCAGCTGCCTGTGTGGGACACGCCACCATCTCCTTTATCCAGGTGGATCAATCACAGAAAAGAAAATAACCATGAGGGGCAAAACTATTTAATATAACTGACTGTTAATATGTTTTTATGCTCTAAAGTTGGATACGGTAGAGACATGGAAGTCAGCCTCGTGTGGCAGCTAGAGGAACTGCAGCTCCAAAGGTTATCTGTTTACTTCAATCCTAATAAGGATTAAGGAAGGTGACGCTGAGATTATTGCACAAACGAGTTCATTTAAAAGACATAAAAATGTTCTTAATGATGCCGTCGTTGTGTTTAAGGTCCAAACATGTTTAGTTTACAATAACTCGTTCACAGCAGCAGTAAATAAACGTTCATCGCGTGCCCGCTGCGCTTCCTGAACAAACAGACACAAATCACACCGTGCATATTCATACAGCGTTCTCCTGCACCACCGTCACGTGGCCGCGGTGAAGAAAACACGCTGAATGTATTCTGTTGTTTATCACGGCTCAGATCACCACTTTTCTCTGGTTGCACTGTTGTGTAGGCACATCCTAGCCACATCAAATGGCATTGAATCTAAGAGCCCACGTTACTATTACAACGTATTCATCCAGAGGTGATGATATGAAATTATCCCCAACAACACTCTCTGTTCTGGTTTCTGTCTGTGATTAGGAAACAGGGGCTCCTTTCATTACTTGCACTTTTTACAGTGTTATGCAAAAAGCCGTGGAGCCTTTGGAGCCTGGGCTTCAGACACAACAGCAGCTCAGCCGAGCTGATCGCCTCTGCTGTTAGCGCAGGGGAGGAAGACCAGCACTGTAGATAATGACTCAACTCAGAACAACAGGTCCAAGTCTGTGGGCCCGCTCAGCCAGAGGAGAAGCAGGAAAACCACAGCTCCGGGGGGGAAAGTATGCTGAGGGGGAGGCGAGGAAGACTGCGAGGGAGTGATTTGGAAGGCGTGTTGGAGCGCAGGTATCGGTGGAAAGGAGGAGTGATGAACAAGCGTGCTAAAGCGCAGAAAGTCCCCCTCTGTTAACCTCTGTTCGTACTCCCATGAAGCACATACACACCGCCGTCTCCCAGCAGAGTCAGAGAACGCTGTAGGTTAAAGGTCATCTCTACCGAGGCATGTACACCTCGGGAGCAGCCAAAGGTCGGGCACAGCGGGACGGTGATGGTGGACACATTCTTAACGAGCGCGATGGATGAGGAGGGAGAAACGAGCGGGTCAACAGAAGAGCCCTGAGTGGTGAGGCGACCTGAACGTGAGAGGGCTGAGAGTCGGGCTATCTGAGCTCGGCTGTGGGCTCGCTCGCCGCTCGCTAACACGTCGGGGTGTTTGCTGCGTGACCTCTCGGTGCTTTACAGAGACTCTTAAGCTAAGAGAGGCTCCGTGCTACTGCAAGGCCCCTAATGAAATGATGCAACACGTTACCATGGCATGGCTATGGTTAGCATAAACACAGTGAAGCTGCAGTTACAGTGTAAACACTGAGCTTTAACACGAACAGTGCTGATAAGAACCCAGAGACGCCCACAGACTGTTTTCAGGGGCTCGTTCACATGAAACAGATACAAACAATTAAAAACACAACAGCGTAATAAACACAGAGCAGGCTGGAGCTGAAGCAGGGCTCATACAGCATCACTTAAAGACCCGATTAGAAATAAACATGTAACACGCAACAATAACTGCATTCTGTCTGTCAGCCACCAGGTGGCGGTAGCTATGGTTGTAAACATGCTTCTGCTGATGTTGAAGTCTATGGAAAGCAGCTTTCTGTCTGGACCTCGGTTAAACGTGGTCTCAGGCGCTCCTGTCGGGTCAGATCGAATAAAACATGAAGTCTGTTTTGTAAATGTTGGTCATACAATGTTTAAGGATGGTTAACCCGCCCCCTCCCCTCTGGCAGCTGGGACAGGCTCCTGCCCACTCACGGGTGGATGGGTTACCTGTGGAATGCTCATTGGCTGACGTATTGTGATTGACAGCTTCTTGGGCAGACTCATGCCTCCTCGTCATGAAACGAAGATGGTGATGGCAGGAATGCTCATCCCACGGGCTTCCAGCCACATCACCTTTTAGACTTGGTGGAGTGCAAATGATTTGGGGTGGGGGTGACAGAGAGCTCAGCGTTTTGTTGTTGTGTGCCTCCGCACACTGTGTGATTACATAACACTGACTGGGAGTCCTTATTCACTAACCTTATTCACTAACCTTAGTCACTAACCTTATTCACTAACCTTATTCACTAACCTTATTCACTAACCTTAGTCACTAACCTTATTCACTAACCTTATTCACTAACCTTATTCACTAACCTTAGTCACTAACCTTAGTCACTAACCTTATTCACTAACCTTATTCACTAACCTTATTCACTAACCAGGAACCTTCTGCTCTTAACCACAGCAAACGTGTCAGAACACAACATCACAATCACAACACTACTAACATCAGCTTTGTGCTTAAACAGTTATTTCAAACATGATTAAACAGCACAGTCACACAGAGCTTTATTCAGTAAATTAGACCGTAAATATAATTAAGCACACTTTAGGAATGAGTGACATCTAAACGAGATAATGACAGCGTTTTGTTTTGCAGCGCACACTGATAGTTGGTTTTCATGGTGACATGGTTTCACTGGTAAAACCTTTACAAATGCACTTGTAGCCTTTTAGCATGCTAACATGTAAACAGAAATCATGAAAAAAGAAGGTTGGACTAACTGACCGAGCTGGACAGATGGCATATTTGCTCCAGTTATAAAAGAAACCAGTCCACTGTGTATGTACGGGATGTTTGTACACTGAAGCTTCATGGTGAGGACATCTACAGGAAAACCTCTGTGGAGCGTCTTCTAGGGTCGGGTCACCTCAGGGACCCTGAGACCATGAGCAACAAGGAGGTCAACATGTGGCGCTTCCTTTTTATGTCCCTCTCTTAGTGTTAGAAAGCAAAGAGCTGAAAACACCTCAGCTCGTGTGATTAGGTACAGGATCATTAGGGGGCCCATTGTCCCTCTTGGGGGGGGCCACTCCCATAGGGCTTCAATCTGGGACTCGCCACCATTTGACCTCAGAACTGAAGAAGCTTGTTGGATGAAACATCCAGACACTTTTCTTTACCTGCTCCTCCGTCCACGATGACCTGGATGACTGAGAACCTTCAGACCGCTCAGCGTCATCGGGTCACGAGGACACAGGTGAATGCAGCTGTCCCGTCAGGTGACATCTAGGAAGGAAACAAACAGGAAGAGCACAAATGTGGGGACATACTGTGTAGTCCTTGAAGCATACGGGTCCCTGTAAGGACAAAAAGGTCAACCTTTAAGGCAGCGTACAGAGATGTCACGCCTCTTTTATGGGCTTATCCAACGACCAGCAACCAATTAGGTGGCAGCTTTAGGGACGACACTTGAAGGTCCGTGCTCCTCTGAGAAGGACGGGACAATGGGATTACACACACACACACACACACACACACACACACACACACACACACACACACACACACACACACACACACACACAGCAGAGAGACTGAGGGAGGAGAAATGGATATTAGCTTGTGTATGTGTGTGTTCATGCATGCTTCCCTGTGTGTGTGGGAAGACCAAAGCATACAAGAGTGGGTAGATGGGTGGAGGTGCGTTACTTACAGCACAGAGCTTAGTGTGAGTGTGTGTGTGTGTGTGTGTGTGTGTGTGTGTGTGTGTGTGTGTGCAGGCAGGTGGGTGGTAGCGTTTCAAAGAGCAGACCATTTAATTGAATTCTGTGCAGCTCCTTGTTATTCTAGTCATGACTGAGAACTGCTCCATGTTGTCCCAGCAGTGTGGGAGGGCCAGCCCTACCTGCAAATATCGGCTGCTCTGCACTGTGTGTGTGTGTGTGTGTGTGTGTGTAGAGGCAGAGGTTGCGAGGTGATTGTGGTTGCGCTGGTGTTTTTCTAGTGCAACTCTAGTCCCAATGTGGTAACGAGGAGGGGAAGTGGTGAAAGTCAGCCCTGAACCTCACCCTGAAAAGAAAGCACGAAACTGCCAGAGCTTCAACACTAAGTGTGTGTGTGTGTGTGTGTGTGTGGAAGTGAGAGAGAATACAAGTGAGAGCTTTGACATGAGACGCTTTCATCTCATTGTCCTTCATACAAAGCAACCCAAAAAGAAAGCGAAATCTCAGCTACTAACACGCATTCAGCTCAGCAATAGAACAGATATGCTGCCTAATAAAATAAATAGAGCCTCTAAGCAATTACAGGCTTAAACGATGATGCATAAATTTCATTTATAGATAGATTTCAGGAGGGCTTATCTCAGAGAAACACTGTAATAGGATTCAGCTGGAAGGCAAGACTGTGTGTGTGTGTGTGTGTGTGTGTGTGTGTGTGTGTGTGTGTGTGTGTGTGTGTGTGTGTAAAGCTTTTATATGTGACTGGGGTGATGGGTAAAAGGTGACCAGGCTTCATGACTGCACGCTAAACAAGGACACTGACGCCTCCGTGGACCTCAGCATGGTTAATGACCGCTTTCATATGACTGCAGCTGAAAGTAATTCACCAGGGAGATGTTTGAAGTCTGACCACAATCAACCATTTCACACACACACACACACACTTGTGTGTATTTATATCCTGGTGGGGACAACTCTTTGACATACTGCTGTTCCTAGCCCCTTACCCTAACCATCAAGATGAATGTCTAACCCTGACCATCACCTAACTGTGACCCTGACACATGCCTTCAGCCCCACGGGGACCGGGGTTTGGGTCCCCACGAGGGCTGTCGGTCCCCATGAGAATAGTAAACTTCCAATTTTTGGTCCCCACGAAGATGTATATACCCGTCCACACACACACACACACGTTCCCACTGACCTCCCATACTGGTCACCCTACTATCCTGTGACCAATGCAAAGGGCCGAGACACACACCTGAGACACACACCTGGGACACACACCTGAGACACACACCTGGGACACACACCTGAGACACACACCTGAGACACACACCTGGGACACACACCTGGGACACACACCTGAGACACACACCTGAGACACACACCTGGGACACACACCTGAGACACACACCTGAGACACACACCTGGGACACACACCTGAGACACACACCTGAGACACACACCTGGGACACACACCTGGGACACACACCTGAGACACACACCTGGGACACACACCTGGGACACACACCTGAGACACACACCTGGGACACACACCTGGGACACACACCTGAGACACACACCTGGGACACACACCTGGGACACACACTTGGGACAGATGTTTCAAATCAAATGGAATAATAATAAAACCTGACTGCTGACACTGAACACCGACTCTATGCACTCACTTACTGACACGTCGTGTCAGCATCAGTTCCTGATGAACCTTCTGTGTTAGTAGAACCACACTGTACTAGAAGGTGATGCTGAAGGTCGCAGTCCTGTATCAGCATCATGTGTGAGAAGTACAGGATGTAAAGGAGCCCGTGTTATATTCAAATGCTAGGCTTTAATATTATTATATGATGTTGTATATTATGTAACAGCAACATGATTATGTTATAAAAGTGCTGTATTTATGTTAGCATGCAGTTATTATGGTAAATCAGTGGGCGTGGCATGTTGTGCGGGACAGACAGACAGCAGTTTGTCATCAATGTGGACGAGAGGAGAACGGGACTCACGACTAGGAAACCAACTGTGGATGTGGATGGATGGAGGTGCCGGGAGTTCTGCAGCGCTTCCCCATAACATGTGGCCTCAGCTACAAGTGAGCTCATGTTTCATGTCTTATTTCTAACATGGTGAGTAATGGAGCAGAGTGCCGTTTGGGAAAGGTACGGGAACAATACTTGAATGTAGTGGTTCAGGTTGGGCTATGAGACTGGCTACATTGGTGGCCTTCTGCTGGAGGTCACATCCATCCCAGTTTAGAAGAAGCATTGCTGGGGACAGCTTCTCTAAGGGCCTGGCTGTGTAACAGTGCACAATAACATCTACAAGCCCCCAAACTCCCACCAAGGAGATCAGTCCTACAGCAGGTTCAAGAGAAGCAACAACGCCTGCAGGA
Source organism: Pelvicachromis taeniatus (assembly GCA_015108175.1). Taxonomy (NCBI): domain Eukaryota; kingdom Metazoa; phylum Chordata; class Actinopteri; order Cichliformes; family Cichlidae; genus Pelvicachromis; species Pelvicachromis taeniatus. The sequence continues at coordinate 7,227 of VURO01050835.1, read as the reverse complement.
ATCACTACACTGTACAGTGTTTGAGTGTCCCTGTGTTGATACAAGGACATGAAGACATGACAGCATTGGTCCAGCCTGTGGCAGTGGAGCTAGCTACAAACAATATATGGATGTATGTTATAGCTAATGTTAGCAGAATATGTTATGGTCTCTTGAAACAGTCAGTCGTGTGTGAACGAGTGATTACAGTTGTTACATTGTCTCTGTTATTAAAGGTCGAAGGCTTGCAGAAGCCGGCGAGGTCCTTCGCTGGCCCGTGGTCGACGGCTGTGATTGGCTGTCTGATTTGATACTTCAGTTGCACATGAAGTTTAACGTTTGTCCCGCTACACTGCGCTGTTGTTAGCCAGTGTAGCTAACGCAGCGTTGCTAAATAAAGAAGTAATAACTGTTTGCGTGGCGTGCTTGTGAGCCTGTGCAGACCACACACGTGTCCCGGCGTCCTGGCGTGTTACTGGAGTCGGATACGCAGGCTTCAGTTATCCATGAGCTCCTGCTGTGTTCACATGGAGCTCTGAAACAGCAATCTGTCACATGAAGTGGCATATTAGCCTGCCCACACACACACACACACACACACACACACACACACACACACACACACACACACACACACACACACACACACACACACACGTCTTTGTGTACATTCTGCTATTTAGTGGTTGAGTAAATGAACATGATATTTAAGTGACTGCTATTTCCTGAGCGCCGGTTTTTCTCCCCCCCCCGGCTTTCCTCTAAATTTCCCCGGGGAGCTTGGGCCCCCTGGGTTTGGCTCGGTGTCAGAGTCCCGGCAGCCATGATACTTCATCAGGCTTTTGCACCATTATTGGCAAGAGCACTCCATATCCTCTTAGCAGTTATAGCTTTTCAATTTTCCTTTGAAATGCTGAGCCCAGCAGAACATGTGGCACCATCTTGGCTCTCAGTCTGGACTGGCCTGAAAGCCGGTAACACGGCCCCACACAGTGGACGTGGAGCCACAGGATACACACACCTTTGTGGGATGAGTCGGAGCATTGCTGCGACCGCTGTTAAAGACATTTATTACAGGTACAATTACAAGATGCTGTTGAATGTTGTGACACCTTAATGTTAGGGTGTGAGCTGTCCTATAAAGCACCGCTCCACCACCAACCCCCCCCTCTATAAATGTCTCTGCAGACCCATTGAACACGCCGGCAGAGCAAACCCCTGACATGTATCTCTGTCACATTCACAAGCACTCGGGTGAGTTCAGGTCACAGACAGTGGTGCACTCGCTCCGGCTCCTTCTGCTCCGAAGAGACAAAAGACAAAGAAGGAAGTTTGACCCCCCCCTCCCACCCACCATGTGTCCCATAAAACAAAGACTCTTCTTCTTAAATGCCCCCAAAATCCATCCTTAGGGACCCACAGTGAGCTGTGCTTCTGGGAAGGCAGAAAGAATAGACTTCACAAGAAGAACTATCAAATATGTTCACCAGCTATTGTATCGTTTACAGCGCCCGCACTGACTATGGATTTTCAGTCCATTCCATTACTAATTCATGTTAGTGGAGGGGGGGCAGGAGGAGGGTCGACCCTTCTGGAAACCTAATCTGGATCAATAGTGTTGACCTTGGGCTGGGCTATAACCAGACCAGATGAAAGGGGCTTGTGCCCGATCGCTGATGTAGGATCCCTCCACTTACTTCTGTGATGGACTGAGGTTCAGATCGGCTCTTCTGATTGATTCGTTACGCCCCCGTGATCTCATAACTATGTGACCGGTTCACATGGGTCATAAAAAAACTACCACTTGTGACTTAATATTTCTTTGATACCAACTTGCCTGTGACCCGAGGCTCTGAAGTCTGGAAACATATAAATATCTCCTACTAAAGATGACTCACATGCATAAACTGTAGCTAAAAGATGGTCAAGAGCTTCAAAGTCTGAAAAATAAGCCAACATGGAAGGAACTTTAACCTGCATTCTTTTTAATGGCCTGCAGGGGGGGGGTCTGTTATACTCCCGTACCTCTGTGGGTATCTGGGTAATCCCACTAACATCCTGATAGTGGCAGAAAAAAAGACAAAGGGAAACAAACTATGCAACATAATTAGCTCGTCTTCTACACAGCAGATCCAGCATGGCAGAGTTACTACCTAAACTCTCATTTAGTCGTAAATATCAAACCTGTCTGGAGATGATATTTAACATTTATGTTTATATATTAGAGTTATCTTCTAATTCATTCTAAAAGGTGTAAATTTTACTGTTTGGAACTTTTAGAAATTCTTTGAGAAATAAACATTTATTAAAAAGAGGCAATGTTTTTCTGAAAAAATATTTATTTTGAACTGTTCACCACAGTTTCACAGCATTTTCTGAATCATGGAACGATATGGAACAACGTCCACGCCCTGGCTTGGGTCTGATGCCAATAACAGCATGCACAGTCCTCTTGTCTTCAGGACAGTCTGCATGTCCCCATCACTGTGGGACTGTGACGTCCTTCTGCTCGCCCACATATTCCACCTTCACAAGCATATCCTGTGTGGAGAGTCAACAAAAATGAGCTGTGCAGTAATTAATGGCAGAAATAATTTATAGCAGAGGAAAGAAAGAATCATTTCTGAGCCATAACCTCTGTAAAGTAGTCTAGATACAAATCCATATTTAAAGTCAGTGTTATACCCCGACCCCCTTTGGTGCTCTCCCAAACAACTGAAGAACACAGAAAACAGTTAATGCTGAAATAAATCTTTTTCATTTTGAACTGAGCCGTGTGCACAAACCCCGCCCCCATCAGCACATCTGCTGCTGCTGCCTGTGGAGGACAGTTTTCAGGCTTCAAGCAGCGCTATCATTTTATTGGCAACATTTCTCAGTTTTGGGTGTATTTGAGTTATTTGATCCATATGCAAACTTTTTTTCATGATGCTATCACTGAGCAGCGTGGCTAACGCCTCACACACAGAAGTAAAAGCTGATAATAATGATTAAACAATCTGAGAAAAAATAACTTACCAGGCAGCAAACATCTCAGAAATATGGAGAGCAACATGTCCTGAAACCTGTGATGCTGGGGGGCGGGGCCTGTGAGTTTACTCTATTAGTGTCATGGCCCCTTTAAGAGTTCAGAGGTCAAGAGTTCATGTTTCCATCGTAACACCTCCTGATTGGATATAGAAACACTCATTTTAACTGTTGTCATTTTACACTCAGAGTCACATTAAAACAGTGAGACTCTGCTCAGAGTCACATCACCTCCACGTCTGAACAAAGTCTGCTGACACCAAAGTGTAGCATCTGGTGACCCCGGCGTGTCTCATGAAGCACGCACCCAGGACGCGCACACAGTCTAGGAGACGTTTGGTGTTTAATTCTCTTCAAGAGAATTGTATTTTTTATATAAGTGATATAGTTTTCTTGGATGTTAGATCTTGAACGCCCCTCCCCAGTAATCCCTCTGCCCCCTCCGCTTCTACACTGGTGAGGTTAGCAGGCAGCTAACTAGTGGATACAGTCCCTCAAACATCAATGACAGGAAAGTGGAGAAAGGATGGACGTCGTTCTGAAAGTGGTCTTATTTGTTCAGCTAATTCAGGATGAAAACACTGCAGGATGCTTTACTGTTCAGTGAGATGTTCAGTGAGATGTTCAGTGAGATGTTCAGTGAGATGCACGCTAAATGCACAATATGGGCTGCAGCAGCAGCTCGCTGCAGTGGATGTATGAGCTAAACTGCTCATAAAGCAAGTATGCAGTCAGTACTCGTGTTTTACTACGATTATTATTACTGTTGAACAAGAGGAAAGAAGGTTTTGTCTCCGGGCAAATCCTAAAACTGTCCTGAGAGCAGCTTGACTTTATTGTTGTTTCACCTTTCATGTGGAAGCAGGACGGGGAAGCCCTAAAACGAGAGGCGAAAGGACAACAGGTGTGTGTGTGTGTGTGTGTGTGTGTGTGTGTGTGAAAACTTAGTATTATCGTTACATGAAAAAGCTCTGGCTGCCTCTACTGCATGTACATGTTCCTGTGGGACACATCACTGACGAAAGAATAAAAATAAAGAAACGTGTTTCGCCGTGTCAGCGACACATGTTGGCTCCACCCACCAAACAGCTGCGCCCGTGTGTCTGTAACTGGATCCGTGAATGCTCCTGACGCTGGCTGAAATGCAGTCACGTCTCCAAAGCTGAGAGTTTCACTCGGTCTTTATTATCCATCACATGACGGGGACATGATCGTGGACATCAAGCGTCTTCTATGGGCTCAAGTTGTGCTCATAAATATTTTGTACTTGTAAATCAGGATTCGTACGTGTAAAAAGAATTTGTGCGTGCGTACAAAAGATTTGTGTGTGGACTTTGCCAAAAACTGCCTGTGAGACGCTGCACTCAGGTCGCAGCCTACAAGTACGAATTTTGACCCAATTTTTCTTCCTTTCAGCTGATTGGTCGATGTCATGTCAATCACAAATTAAACAATCCAGTCGGAGAACAGATGGTTTGGCTGTCGGGGGGGTGCTTGACGGAGCTTCAGGTCCTGGAAGGGTTAGGCTGTGTCCCAAAACCTCGGCCACAGCTGACGTGGGCCGCATTTGTAGGCCGATTACGTCACAGCGACGCGACGTAGGCTGTCCCAATTCTGTAGACTGCAAATGCGGCCGACAAATGCGGCCTACATTTCCCTGAATTTGTAGGCTGGGTCTGGTGTATCCTACGTGGCCCGCCATAGCCCAGAATTCATAGC
>VURO01050834.1:1833-13992 GCA_015108175.1 Pelvicachromis taeniatus | reverse complement strand
AAAGCTGTAACTGTAAGTAACTCTATGTAAAAGCTGTAACTGTATGTAACTGTATGTAAAAATTGTAACTGTGTGTAACTGTATGTAAAAATTGTAACTGTAAGTAACTGTATGTAAAAACTATAATTGTATGTAAAAGCTGTAACTGTAAGTAACTCTATGTAAAAGCTGTAACTGTGTGTAACTGAAAGTAAAAACTGTAACTGTAAGTAACTGTATGTAAAAACTATAATTGTATGTAAAAGCTGTAACTGTAAGTAACTCTATGTAAAAGCTGTAACTGTATGTAACTGTAAGTAAAAATTGTACTGTAACTGTAAGTAAAAACTGTAACTGCATGTAACTGTAAGTAAAAAATTGTAACCGTATGTAAAAACTGTAACTGTATCTAACTGTATGTAAAAAATTGTAACTGTATGTAACTGTAAGTAAAACCTGTAACTGTAAGTAACTCTATGTAAAAGCTGTAACTGTATGTAACTGTAAGCAAAAACTGTAACTGTAAGTAAAAACTGTAACTGTGTGTAACTGTATGTAAAAACTGTAACTGTATGTAACTGTATGTAAAAGCTGTAACTGTATGTAAAAACTGTAACTGTAAGTAAAAGCTGTGACTCGTACGGAGCAGGCTGGAGTAAATGTGACTCCCGTGATGCTCTGTTAAGGAGTTTCTCATACTTTCAGTGTTTGGGATCGTTTCACAGTTATGTCTCCACTGGCCTCCAGAAGAAACTGTGGGGAGTGTTTGTCTTCAGATCTGAGCCTCAGCATGTTTTCACAGACGATTATTGTTATGTATGCATCTGCTCTCCTGCAGCCTGGCTTACGGCGCACCTTGTTTCATGTTTTTAACATTTCCAAGCGTGACGTTGTCCAGCTGTGAGGTTTACTGTAAACGTGATGTTCAATCCCACAGTGGTGTTATCTGAGTTATGCACACGCTGTATGTTGTCTAACACTGCACAGATGGAGATTTTAACCTGCAGGGGAAACTTTACCAACAGGACACTTTATTCAACATGTCCCTGTGACCACTGAAAATAACGTTGCAGCTCTGGATGTAGGCGGGAGCCTATCCCAGGTAGCATAGGGCGAGAGGCAGGGTACACCCTGGACAGGTCACCGGTCTGCTCAGAGAGAGGACCATCCATGGCCAATTTAGAGTTCCCACTTAACCTAACCCCACTAACTGCATGTCTGTGGACTGTGGGAGGAAGCTGAACCCACACAGCAGGGGTGAACATGCAAACTCCACACAGACCTGATGGTGGGATTAAACTCAGGACCTTCCTGCTGTGAGGCAACAGACATAATCACCATACCACAATAGTAATCATCATCATCATCATCATCATCAAGGTTTTGGTTTGAACTGGTTCCATTATTGTCTTTTTTCTTCTTTTTTTTTAATTAAAGCCAGCTAGCTACCCTTGGCTCAGTCAGGTGGGAGTCACCTGGAAACTTGGGAAAACCACTCTCCAACTAAGAGACAGTGCTGGTCTGTGGCCTGCTGAGACTTGGATGTCCGAGTTAAAAACATGCTTCTTTTCTTTTTTCCCTGAGCACTCAAAGCATTTTGCCTCACTCACCCACTCACACACATTAATGACATGTATACACGAGTGCTTTCTCTCTAATATTCACACTCCAGTTTTTCACCCAAGGACATTTGGCATGCAGACTGGGTCAGCCAGGGGCAGCCAGGAATCGAACCACCAACCTTCCTGCTTTACCTCCTGTGCTACAGGCACCCCGACATAACCAGCAGGGGGCGCTGCTTCTCCGCTCTGTGCCACTGAAGCAGGTGGATGAGACACTGACGATAAGAGAACCGATGGCAGAGAGGAAGCGATGAGAAAAATCTTCGGTCACATTCTGGTGGGAATCCTGCTCCCCAAGGATGCTCCTCTTCCTCCCTCACATGCATCAGCTGCATTACAGCCTCTGAGTCTCTCTGGGAAAATGTTTCTGCTCACGGTCATCAAACTGATTCACGAAAGCGTCTCAGAGCTTTATCTCTTCCTGTTCACTTCCTGTTCACTCTGCAGCTCGCTAAATCCTCTGACTGAGTCTGGAAGCTGGTTCATTGTTGCTCTAATAGTGATCTCTATAAACAGCACACGATTTAAACATCAGAAGCTTTGTTTCAACTTCTCATTGGCCAGTCGTGCGAAATAACAAAAACAGGTCTTGCAATGGCAAAAACATCTGCTGTCTTCCTAACCCTAACCCTAATATAAAGGCTTCTTAACAAAATGGCAGAAAGCAGACTGAAGTCTGGATAAACTTGTTTCTCATGGGAACAAACGGGAGAGTCGACATCTACGCAGGACTTTAGTTAAGGAAACCTCGTCTCTTCCAAACACGTACAGTAGCAAAACAACCGAACTGCCACTTGGAGAAAACGAATGTTACGCATGTTTTGTGATCTGGTTTTTGTTCATCTCACTCCACTGAAACGGTTTTACTTAAAGTGCAGCGACATCTTGGTGGACTGTGGTCCACAGTCTGTTGGAGCTCAGCTCTGCCTTTGATACTGTAGATCACAGGACTCACGGACTTGTTCGGCTTGACTGGTGTTTTTGGTTTGTGTCACATTTATCTGAGAGCTCTTTCACAGTTTTGTGAATCAGTGTTGTCTGAAACAGCAGCTCTGCCTTGTGGGGTACCTCAGGGATCTGTCCTGGGTCTCTTTATGCTCTATAGTTTCCCCCTAGGCCAAATCATTAGGCGGTACAATAATATTTCCTATCATCTCTATGCCGATGACATTCAGTTATACTGTTCTTTCAAAGACTTTTAGAAATTGTCTAGTTTAACTAATTGCCTGACAGAAACAAAGCGTTGGCTAAACGACAACGTCCTCCAGTTAAATTCTGATTAAACACAGACTTTGATTATTGCTCCTGATCACATGATTTCAGAGATTAGGCAGCATATCAGCTTCTTCGACCCTTCTGTTAAACCGAGCCTCAGGAACCTCGGCGTCATATCGGACAGCTCGATGTGGCTTCAGCATGTGTCCAAACGGCCGGTCCACAACTGTTTTTATCACCTAACACTCATTGATTCTCGTTTCACACGTGATTCTTCGTGCTTTTATTTGGTCCTGTGTGGATCTGTGACGGTCTCTTGTTTCAGTAAATCAGCTTTGGCTCGCCTTCAGACAGATCACACAGCACTCCAGTTTTGGCTTCTCTTCATTGGTTGCCAGTAAATTTTAGGTTTCACTTTAAAATCTTAGTTCTAACCTTTAGGGCCGTACATGCTCAAGCTCCCCTTTATATCTGTGACCTGCTGAGGCCTCGTTCCTCTTCCTCGAAGGTCATCAGGGCCGCTGGTGGTGATCGGGCTTTCGAGGTTGTGTAATTCTCTTTGAAAAAGCAGCTGAAGACGTTTTTCTTTAGACAAGCTTTTCCTTGTTTTTACATTGTTATATGTTGTATATTCATTTCTTATTTTATTGTGATTTCATCTGTGAAAAGCGCTACATGAATACATTTGAATACTTAGTTACTTAAATACAAAAACAGCTGCTGGACGTTTACTTCCTCTTCCTGCTGTTTCCTTCTTCCTCCTCTATACATGCCAAACATGAGGATCTCAACGCTGACTGCAACCCTTCAGCTGACCCCTGAAGGTCTGAATAGAAACTCAACATGATGTCTGCATTCTCACCAGTGTTGGTGTTCCTCATTAACACACCAAACACACACAGATGAAAGCACAGCTGCGCTGCACCGTGCAGTTATAACACACTTGCACCTCAGTGCTGCAGTAATGAATCCTCCAGAAATGACTTTGAACTGGACACTTCCTGTCAGGCCTCCTTCACTGCGTCTTTGTTTGGATGTGTGATATGAATCTGTGCTCAACACGCACATTTAGATGTCTGTAATGCTGCCTGAAGCCCAACGCCAACACCAGGACACGACAAGCACAAAATCCAGCCAGTTCCATCAAACATCCACTTTGAGGCTGAAGCTTCTTTCAACATCTCGTTCACGTGAACTGAACCCTGGATACGTGTAGGGAAGCAGCTCTGCTGCCCGAGGGACAGCCCAGTCCGCCTCGTCCGCTACCTAACCCAACACACACACTCTCACACACACACAGCAAACGAGGTCAAGCCTGTGATAATCTACCATATTTAATCTACCAGCTCTGCTCTGATCCATGTTGACCAACGTGTCACACCTGCCCTTTTACCCGGCTTAAAGGGACAGTTCACACAAACACCCAGTGCACGCCTGATGATCTGGGACCCTGGAGTCTGTCAGGAGAGCTCAGTGCTCCAGACTTTGTACATGTGACTTTAATTTTCTGTTTCTCACATTTCAATAAACTCACACACGGCTTCAGGGGGTGGGATGGATGGGAACTGTGGGGGTGGACTATTAATTGTTTCCAAACAGGAAGTCAGGAAGTATGTCATCCTAGCAGCCTGTCAATCACAAAGGTGCATTACACAGGAGGAAATGAAGACCAGCTGACACACACACACACACACACACACACACACAGAAGTTCTCATTTTCCTCTAAATAACCCTGCAAAGTGTAAAAGTGGAAGAGCAACACACACATGCGCGCACACACGTGTGTGTTTATATCCTTGTGGGGACATCTCACTGACATGCTTTCCCTAGCTGCTTACCCTAACCATCAAAACTGAATGGCTAACGCTGACACACACACACACACACACACACACACACACACACACACACACACACACACACACACACACACACACACCTCTGCAGAGATGTGACTCAGTCAGCTGAAGTATGTTAGACTGATGTGTGACTGTTATTCAGCAGGACAGCCACAAAACGTTGTCTCAACTTTATCACAAAAGTGTTTCAATTAAAAGTATATTTCCTGTTTGTCCTCTTAATTCATTATCAAGAAGCAGCAATAAACGTATGAGAAGAAGCGTGGGAATCAGTTGTTAATCAGTTAACCTGTTAATCAGTCTTTGTCGGATGCAACCAGTAAACTTTGCACAGAAATGTAGGGAACTTTGTGTCTGGTCGATTATTTCTTTATCATCTTATATTGTTGGGAAAACGTATTTAGTTCCCCTCAGATGGTTACTAGCTGGGTCACAAGCTTCAGCCAGTGTGGTTGTTCACTTTGGCACTAGCAGCACCGAGCTCACGGGTGCTTAAAGGGGCCGAGGCTTCAGGCAGGCTCCTCCAGCCTAGTCTTGGATAAATGCGCCGGGTGGGGCCGAGCGTTGTCATCGTGGAGGATGGAGTCCCGCCTGTGGAGATGTAGGACTGCAGCTGGTTGTGGGATCTTGATATGTCTCTGTGTTTCCCACAGCATCACACTGACTCCAATCAGACACTTGTGGTAAGTGTCCCGGAGGACGGAGTTTGACCCACTCATCTTTGCAGAACTGTTGTAATTGAGCCACGTTGGAGGGTTTTCAAGCATGAACCATTTTTCATGGTTCCACACGTATCTCTGCTGCTCAACCCACAGATGCAGTTTCCTTACAGAGAAGAGATAAAGCGCCTTTCCAGCGGTGTAAGAGTTGCTGATAAGAGGCATGGTTACAACAAAGAAGGAAGCGAGCCAACGCAAACGTTGTTGCTTTCTGTAGTAAGTTTAGCTACATTTCGTGGGAGGTCCATGTCAGGTAACAGCGTAGGTTAACTGTAGGGTTCATCGAGATTTAATGCCTGAAGCATAAATGGTGGTCTCTGGTGTCAGTCCACAACGAGCCCTGGGACCAGCCCGTGCTTGGGTCTCATGACTCATCAGTCAGGTGTCACTGACTCTATTGAGGATGGCGTTGAGGTTATCAGCTGCACACCGATGGCTGCGAGTCACATTCCTTCTTTGGACTGTAATAAAGCCCTGCAGCCTTTCACAGCACGCAGCAAATAAAAACGTGCACACTTACACGCATGTAGCCGTAACTTCACTACCATGTGAAGTCTGTGTGTGTTTAAAGAATCCCAGCCTCGACCTGCTGGATGCCACACACACTCAGCTGTAGACAGAGGAGTAAGCCTCTACCTGTGAATCACCTGCCTGCTGAGAGCCACGCCCATTAAACCTGTTGGGGGGGGGTTGGTCCCTAAACATTTACCCCAATTAGTAAATGTGGGACCAAGTCGCCTGTTTGTTGCTTTTTTAGTGATAAGACACCCAAAAATGCAACAAAACCATATAAATGAAACACAATCTTTTAATATTAACAATACTCCTGTCTCCTGGCTTCCTGTCTCCTGGCTTCCTGTCTCCTGGCTTCCTGTCTCCGGCTCCAGTGGTGGATGGTCGTGGAATAACCAGGTGAGTGTACCAGCAGTCCCTCACACACTTTTCTCTAAGCTAAATTTGGATGATGTCATAAAGAGAGGACAAAGGCCACACCCACTCTGTGTTCAATCAGAATAAAAGAACGCTTTCATTGCGTTCTGTCCCCCGGCAGGCTTCCACAAGTTAGCCAATCAGAACAGAGTGGGCTTTGAAGGAGGAAAGCTCTTCTGCTGTGTTAGCGTTAATCACATCCAGACTTCTACAGAGCAACAATCCCCTGCAGGACAGTAAACCAGACATCAGCAGTTTCCATCCTGATCTAAAAGAAGAAGGCTGTGTGTAGACAGTCCAGCACCAGCCAAGATGCAGTTACTTTCTGTGACTATTGAATGAAAATATCAGTGCATTCACAGAGGAAGCTGGAGCTCTAAAACACACCTCTATATTTGTACACAGTCAGTTTACACAGTCAATCAGAAGGGAAGCTGAACCCTCTCATTTCAGCCTGACATACAAACAGAGCCGGGGTGAGGAGAGGGGGGCAAACATGTCAAATCGATTCAGAACAGGAAGTAGAACAGCTGCAACAGACTCACCAGGCAGCAGCAGCAGCAGCAGCAGCAGCAAGGCTCCAAGCAGATAAAGTGACAGGAACCTGGGGGAGGACATGACTCCCACGGAGACACAGAGGGGACAGAGACCGGAGAGCAGAGGGAGGACAGAGAGGTGTGATGGTCTGAGCGACGGAGCTCTGAATGAACGTGAACACAGAGAGAAAAGGGGAGGAGAGAGGGGTGGGGGAGGAGGACACTGAGAAGGAGGAGGGGGGGGTCTGGTTTTCCTGCCAAGTTTGTTCCCCTTTTGCCAAACATGAAGAAACAGAGAGACATAAATCACACTGTGGAATTAAAGGGTCATTCCACATGATTTCAGCCCGGCTAACAGCACTCTGTGCTAACAGCTGCTAACAGCCTCTGTGAGTCCCAGCCGCGATCATGGAGGACAGTTTCAGTGTGACACAAACAGGCTTCTGACCTCCTCACAGGTCGCTACACTGTCACAAAGTATCTGCTCCCGTCATGACTTCGGACTTTTTTGCATATTCGTCACACTCACGTTTCAGAGCAACAGAAATATTAATACTGGACAAAGATTACAGCAGTAAATGCAAACAGCAGTGTGTACGTGATGATTTCACGTGGCCTGTGTGAAAAGTAATAACTGGTTGTGCCAGCAAAATAATAATAACAACGTATACGTTATTGATCCTGCAGGAAATTAGTCTCTGCATTTAACCCATTCACTCAGTGGGCAGCCACCAATCCGGTGCCCGGGGAGCAGTGTGTGGGGGACGGTGCCGTGCTCAAGGGTACCTCAGGGTAGCCGTTGGGTGGGTTCGAACCATCGACCTTCAGATAAAGGGGCGACCGCGCTACCTACTGAGCCACCCCGCCCCAAAAGCTGCTTTTGTGATAAACGCTGTCAGTGACGGCGTGAGTGTCTTGTTCCAGGCGAGGCCAGCAGGTCCTGACTTTGACTCAGACACTACCAAACCTTCATGTGGCTGTGGATTCTTTGGAGCCCTTCATGTTGGGGATCATTGCATGGCCAGACGTTCTCCTTCGAGAACTTCATGATTGCATCACTGCCAGCAAGTCGTCCAGGTCCTGACGCAGTGAAGGAGCTGCAGACCATCACACCGTGTTGTTGCTATGATGTTGTCTTCATGAAACGCTGTGTTGGTTCTATGCCCGGACTAACGGGACTCAACTGTTGTCCTGTCCACAGAATATTTTCCCAAAAGGGACCGTCAGGATGTGTTGTTGGAGAGGATTCACCTGTACTGTCATCACACATGAATAAATGCAGGGTAACGAAATACCGACGCTTCATGAACAGCCTTGTAACTCTGTCCTGACTGACTGAAGTACTTTGTTCCTCAGTTCTTCTTCAGGGTTTGTCCTTCATGGTATGATGATCACTTTTAATGATCACTGGATTATACATCCTGCTTCACAGAAGCCTGGTTACAGAAGCATGACTGTGTTAGCTTCACACGACTGAATCGTGGTCTTTCACTCTTTCGTCACTTTTACATCCTTTGCTTACAGATTCAACACGTCAGTAGACAACACAGCCAACATGGATCTGCACCCTGAAACACCAGGGACGTGTGATCGTCCTCCACTCGAAACTCACCCAGCTCACTGTTCCAGCTCCACAATAAGATAAGGAGGACGTAACGCTTTGAAATGAGTGGTTTAGGAGCAGCAGAACAAACGTGTCAGTAAAGCACATTAACAGTGGACCCAGGTATGATCAGTGTGATCTCAGACTGTGTTTATTCTCAGCTCAGTGAGAAATCTTCATCCTGTCAGAGACGAACATGCTGTGAATCTTTTCTGTGTTGGACTAAAACAAAACGATGAAGAGTATCTCTGTTTACAGGATCCCTGCTGCTCACATTCTTTTGATTTAATCTGACGTTGTCTCTCTCCTGACCTCGCCGACTTTATAACGGCATGAATGAACTGAAGGAACAGAGGTGTTATCTGGTGGTTTACCAAACAGTGAACTTCCTTTCTATTACAAACAAAATGACAATTAAAATTCTGGGAAAGCATTTCCAGAGTTATGAGGAGGAAATCTGACCTTTCGTTGTATTTATGTTCAGTTTAGTCCATCACAGATGAGAAACTCTCATTTCTCAGTTGCCCCTGAATGCGTCATCTCCCAGCGCTGGCGACCTTCACCAGGGACACGCTGACCAGTGTTACCAGTGTTTTCGTCTCCGATAAAGACAGAAAGTCCAAATAAAGATGCAAGCTGAATGAGAGTAATGCAGCTGCTGCCTGCATGTGTGTGCTCAGACGAGCAGAGCGCTTCCAGCCGCCGCATGTTTACTCAAATATTTTTATAGCATGTCCATAAATCAGTGGACAGTCCCAGATATCCATCAGACCTCCAGAGCAGGGGTGTTTCGAGAATTCTTTAAACCGGGGGCAACAAAGGGGGGCCAAAAAGAGCTGGAGGTGGAGACCTTTCCATGGGAAAGAACTGTTTTTGTTTGGGGTGCGGAGCAAGCAGCAGCAGACAACCTGCGATACAAAAACACACATTTAGCTTACGTTTAAGTGGTTTACATCTTTATTTCATAGGTCTAATCACCTGTCGTTTAACCAAGTATAACAAAGTGCCCCCCCCCAAAGTATTTTAGTGTTTTAGTAACAGTTACTCCTGCCTCCAGCTAGCTTAGCACAAAAGCTAAGCTAGGCTAAGAGTCTGGTAAAATGGACTGGTTCTTATATAGAGCTTTTTATACTCTACCTGAGCAATAAAAGCACTTTATACATGCCTCGTGGGCACATTCACACACATTCATACACCAACAAGTGCTTACGAGCTGACATTCAAAGCTGCTGGATGCTTCAGAGAAGCCTGAAATGTGAAGAAACACAGTATCGTTTTCTGGTTTGTATCTCAGCGAGCTGGACAGTGTTTACAGGCACATCCACTTTCATTCAAAGTACGATGCATCAGTAGCAACCAAAGCAATCGCACGGACCAGCCTCTTCCTACTGCTGGTTGCTAGATGGTATCAGGCCGTAGAGATAGTCTGCTGGCCTGCCACTCCTGCTTGTCACTTGCACAATCAGCTGATGTCAGTTCATATGTTGGAGATTACTCTGCGGTGTACAATATTTCCATGTTCATATTTTATTGCGCACAAGGATGGGAGTGTAATGGTAAAGTGGAAACAGAACAGAAACAAACTGCTAACACAACTTCAGCGCGTTGCAAACATGCTAATGTATGCTAATGCTAAGCTAGTGAAAAGCCCAGAGTGATGTTAAAGCTGAGTAAATGCTGAACCCAGCAGCCAGAGCCTGAACAGGTAGCACATGGATGAGCTTCAGCCTCTGTTTCTACAGTAGCATCGCTATGGTGATTGCTGCTTTTTACCTATATATGTGTGTCCTCATTAGGATAGGGATTAGTGTTGGTGTGTGGGACTGTAGCCTCAGGTCTTTATTGTTCAACTATGAGACAATGGGCTCAAATTGTGCTCATAAATATTTTGTACTTGTAAATCAGGATTTGTATGTGTAAAAAAAATTTGTGCGTGCATAAAAAAATGCCAAAAAATGCCTGTGAAACTCAAGTTGCAACCTACAAGTACAAAGATTTTTCTTCCTTTAAGCTGATTGGTCAATGTCATGTCAATCACAAATTAAACAATCCAGAGAACAGATGGGTTTGGCAGTCAGGGGGGTGCTTTATGGAGCTTCAGGTCCTGGAAGAGTAATACAAGCTGTGTTCGAAAACCTCGGCCGCAGCCGACGTGGGCCGCATTTGTAGGCCGATTACGTCACAGCAACGCGACGTAGGCTGTCCCAATTCTGTAGACTGCAAATGCGGCCGACAAATGCAGCCTACATTTCCTCATATTTGTAGGCTGGGTCTGGTGTATCCTACGTGGCCCACCATAGCCCAGAATTCATAGCCAATTCCAGTTTGTCAACAATGGCGGCAGCTACTCCGGTTTAATATTACTATGATTACTCTGATTACTCTTTCTGGGTCTCAAAATAAACTTTTAAGATATTTTCAGGTGAGAATGAATCTGTGTAAACTTCAAATATCTGCACGGTTTATCAGGACATCACGTATTTGTGGGGGTGCGCCGACGTTTTCGGAGGCATCTGTTACCCACCAGCTCCATAGCTGAGCGGGTCGTCAAGGCTCACTAGAGCCGGCGAGAACAGCGGACTCACGGCACGTCGTTTTCAGACCCCCGCGGTCAGCGATCGAGCTGGTGGGTAACAGATGCCTCCGAAAACGTCGGCGCACCCCCACAAATACGTGATGACCTGAGTAAATCGGTTTGGCTGAGTCCACATACAAATCTTTTGTACGCACGCACAAATTCCTTTTTACACATACAAATCCTGATTTACAAGTACAAAATATTTATGAGCACAATTTGAGCCCATACTGTCAGCGTTAGCGCGTTAACCCGAGTACATCCGCGTTAAAATGCACAAGCATAAACCGTTCTGGTATTTTTCAGGACTTCGCTGCTATCACTCTTCTTTTTCTCTTTCCACTGACATGAAAGGGGAAATGTACATACTGCAGCGTACGTTCAAACCAAGACCTTGAAGGATTAAGATCTTACTCGTTGTTTTTCTATCTTTTCAAACAATGACTGTTTCAGTTTTATGAAGAATTTCATTTTTCACCACTGCACGACGACGTCGCCTGTTCTAAAAACTGAGGGTAGAGGATAATGTCAGTGCCTTTCACACCCAGATCATTTGCCCTACGTCAATAATACATCAGTCTACATGTAGCTGCGGCGGTCCTCTATAAGAAAATGACCTTTTCAACACACAGCAGTTCACAGAACTGAAACTAGGGGTCAGATTCAGATTCAGAAACAGGAAACATCAAATTCATACTCAAAAAAATGATTTTAGCAGCCAGAAAACGAGTTTTGAGAAAAGTCTGTTATAATGTCTTCTGTTGGTACAAGTCTGTATTCATAGATGTGAGCGTGTGAACTGAGCCTGTGACGTTTGAAAGTTTAAACAGACCCACAGATGACCCCCCCACACACACACACACACGCCTGCTCGCCATAATTAAAAGTACCATGCAGACATTGTGCTGACAGCGGCGCTCCTGTTGGTGGGTGTAAAAGCTGTCGTGAGCATCATCAGGGCTCTGAGATCAGGTCCCTCCACCTCATACAGGTATGTTGTTTTTTCACCTTTCTTGCCTGGTCCTGTCGCCCCCCCCCCCCCCCCCCCCCCCCCCCCCCCCCCTCCCCCGCCCCCCCCCCTCCCCCCCCCCCCACCACCCCCCCCCCCCTCCCCCATCC
>VURO01050833.1:0-32134 GCA_015108175.1 Pelvicachromis taeniatus | reverse complement strand
TGTTTGTGTGTTGTTTAGACACAAACTAGAGGTGTGTGTTGTTGTTGTTTTGACTTTTGTCCCCATGTCTCTTGTTCATGTACACAACAGGAAACTTTGGCAGCCGAGCACTTCATGTTATCTGTGGATCATGCCAAGTTATAGAAAGAGACATTTGAGTAGTAGATGTTCACAGTAGGGCTGGGCAAAACGATTATTTTCTGAATCGATGAATCTAGTGATTAATTTTTCGATGCATCGTTTAATCTAATGATATATGTTACTGCTAAGCAGCTTAAATTAGTTTTGCATTTACGGAGGTTGGGTGTTTATCTCTGAGTGTGTGTCTACGTGGGGGGTGTCTGGATGAATTAAAGGGTAAAAACCAGCGTCAGTAAAAAAAAAAAGTTGAAAACTTACGGTCGTTTTATGATCGGCCATTTCATCCTTAAAAAGTCGGCAAAGACTGAATCACTTCCTTTTCGGTTAAAATATCCCCATACTGTAGAACTGCGTGTTCGGGGGGCGTGGTTTAAGTCGACATGTTACCGCTACTTGCTGCCGCCATGTGATTTTTTTTTTTAAAGTGGCGACGCATCGACGCTAATTTTTTACGTCGACATATTTTACGCGTCGACGTAATCGATTACGTCGACGCGTTGTCCCAGCCCTAGTTTAAACACACTGATGCTTGCCGTCTTTAATCTATTAGTTGTCCCTCGTACTAGACTGAAGACTAAAAGGGGGACAGAACTTATTCTGTCTGTGTCACCAAGGCTTTGGAGCAGATTACCACACCAGCTCTGTTAATCTGACTCTGTTGTTTTTTTTAAAGTTCTTTTTTAACATGATTCTCTGTTCTCTGTCTTTTAATGGCACTTTGTGCTTTTTCTGTCTATGAAACGAGCTGTATAAATACTTTACTTACTTTTTGGTCAGTTTTTCCTTCCAACCTAATTAGCTAAAGCTATCTGCACATTTTGAGCATATTCATTCTGAAATTTTCTTGTTGCTGACCTCCAGACGACGTTGTCTCTCAGGGTCCTCTTCATTCATGATCCTCTCCTTCTCTGCTCTCTTCTTCTCCTCCCGCCGTGTCTGGGCTGCCTCCTGACGCTGAGCGTGAGTCTGCTTCAGGAAGTTCTCTTCCACACGGGAACGGTTTTTATCAGCTTTCTGTTTGCCCTAAATATACAAGGATGATTAAAGAAAAAAAAAGAAAAAAAAAAAACTTCTCTTTAGAAGCTTAAACATTAGTACATGGCAATAGTTTGTGCACTGTACACACCTCTCTGTTCAGACGAAGCTTCTTGACTTTATCGATGCTGTAGATCACCATGTTCATGAGGGGAAGCAGAGCGTCCATGTCTTTGGGAGAGGTGTTGCCCATGCCAGGCACTGAACATAAAATAAACGCATCAGTGAAATCAAATAATGAGGTATACTGACGATGTCCAAGACAGTAGCAGAAATGCCATGCTCACCACTAAATGTAAACAGCAGTGTCTTCTTTGTCTCAGGCAGCTTTAAGGGCTGACCCTCCCTGAAGCATCAAATAAAATCCATCAGTAGACAGAAATTCTTAACTACAATATGAAAAAGTAAATGATTACTTACTCTTGCATAACTTTTGGACCAGAAAATTGGTCCGAGAAATGGATGGACTCAATCTTATCAGCATTGTTTGTGATATAATGAACCATCTAAAATGGAAAAAAAAGGGGGGGATGCAACAAAGAGTTTTAATGACAGCATAGATTTAAAGAGAGTAGTCTCAGAATAGTCAGTCTCTTTTATGACGTTGCTTTGATATGAGAACCAGACTTCACCTTGTTATCCATCACACCATCGGTAACCTCGCCCATCTCACTAAGAATAGCCAGGGAGTCTGGGAGACCATACTTGGCTCCAGACTTTGGCTTATCGCCACAGAACTCACTCTGAGGAGAAAGGGGAAAAAATAAATAAATAAAAACAAGGCTTTTATTTTAATTTTAATGCATAGCTGGTAAAAATTCTAATAATTCAGACTACACAAGTCATTATGTGTGTATGCATAAAATAGTGAATTTTAAAATTGCATGTCCAATTTATGATGGAAACTCACCAAGTCCTGCATCTCCTTCTGAAGCCGGGCCATGGCCTTCTTGGTGCCCACAGCAAACACAAATGTATCCATGTCCTCATCATTAAGAGTCACTTTTACTTGCTGCAAACAAAAAAGAAAAAGAAAAAGAAATAAAACCCATCAAAACCCACAGACACTGCTGGTTAGAAAGTGTATCTGCAGTAATACACAGAGGAGGGAAAAGAAAAAGTGCAAACGTACCACTTGGTCACAGGTGGGCCTCATCATTCTGGCCAGAACATTAAGCAGGTCCTGCCTCTTCAGAAACTTTAACAGACAATAAAAACATGAGCTATATGTAGAATACATATATCTAATACACATACTTGTATATCAGAACATACTGCCCACACCTTGAGCTGGATCAGCATGCCTTCACAGCAAACACGTCCAGAGCACCACAGGTTGTAGATGTGCTCATTTTCCTGGTTCAGCTTCCCAGTGCTTACCGCTTCTTTACTGGTGCCATCATCACCTACAAAGTGTTAATGGTTAACCTCATGCTAAGCATTAACACTAAATACAAGGAAATAGATCTAGTCTGCTGAGTCATTTTTCTGGCAGTGTGGAAAGAACTCACCCACTAGTGCAAAGTTGCTTTCAAGAAGCTCCCTGTGCGAGTTAAACCAGGCCTGAGCCAGGCGACTGTTTTTGTTCTTTCCAATGATGTAGTTCATGATGTAGGCCAGCAGGCCGGTCACCATCAGGATCTCCATGTAGTAACTCTCCCAGCTGTTCTGAAGATGTGCAGGAACCTACAGAGAAGCAAACAGCAAGCAGCTCAGTCAGGAATGAAGATTCAAGGATCAGCGGATTTAAAAAAAAATAAAAAAAAATAAATAAATAGAGGCTGCAGCTGTTTGCTAATACATTGTGCCATTTGGTTGTTGCTTTTGTTTCTCCAGTGATGTTGTTCTGTTTTGCCCTAGGTGGATTAGTCCATTGCTGCCTGGGGCTCTTGTTGCCCCCATCTACACCCACAGGCATGCTGTGGGCCAGCAGGGACTGACTGCAGCCCTTGAAAGACTGGTTTACAGTCAAAAACACCTGCTAGTGTGAGCCTAACGCCCTACAGAATGACCTTGTGTCTCCAAACACATCCACTTGTTCAGCTGTGCATGCTTTATTTAAATTAAATTTAAAGTTTAAGGACAGATTTGTGTTTGTTTTTTTAAGACGTCGGAACTATTAAGCAGTGGCAATTAAAACAAAACAAACAAAACACAATCTTCAAGTTGAAAACTTTGTTTCTGACTGTAACATCATGGGGATATACATTGTTTCTTTCTTTCTTTTTTTTAAATAAATGGAATGACTGTACCGTTTCTAAATAACCCCAAACCTGGTTTGACATTTCTGTCATTCCTTTGCAGACATACACACAGACAACACTATGTATGAAATAGGTGAATAATAGCCAGGGTATCGGTCTGACTAACTTATCACTCTCTTACAAGGTTCAAAATAGAGCTTCAACATGCAACAAGAAGAAATGGAAGTGAGACAAAACATTTTTTTGAGCATGCAATTTATTGAAAACAACACTGAAACTGAAACAGGCTGTTTTACAGGCGATCAAAAGTTTAGGACCACATGCCATTAAAAAGGCCAAATCTGTGCAAAAAAAAAAAAAAAAAGGATTCATTGTCATTTCAAAAACAAAAAACGTCTTCAAAGGCCTCGTCTCCTTGAACACTGCAGAACTGACCATTTGGACTTTGTAAGAGAGCACCAAACATGGGACATTGAAAGGTGGAAGAAAGTTTTATTCTCTGATGAGAAAAAATCTTGATGGTTCTGATGGATTCCAACATTACTGACATGACAAGCAGACCCCACCTGAGATGTTTTCTATGCACCACAGTGGGGGAGGGGGGGTATAATGGTGGAGGCGGCGCCATAATGGTCCGGGGGGGATTTTTCCTTCAGTGGAACAATGGAGCTTCAGGAGGTGCAGGGGCTTCAAATGGCCGTTGGCTATGTCCAGATGTTGCGGAGCATGTCTCGTGAATGTTCCCCTCATCTAAATCCAATTGAGAACCTTTTGTAAACTTCCCTTGACATCCATCCCCAAAGTGGACAAGAGTTCCAGTCAGTAGATGCCCTTCGTGCGGCCATCGTCACCAGTTGGAGAAATGTTCCCGCTCACGTCATGAAAACACTTGCATCAAACATGCCAAAACACATTTTTGAAGTGATCAACAATAACGGTGGAGCTACTCATCACTGAGCTCATGTTTGGAACTTTGATTTCTGCTTTGGGGGCGTTTACAGGTTTATTGGAGGTGTGGTCCTAAACTTTTGATCAGCTGTAAACTCTCCACAGATAAATGGAGAATTTACGTGTGATCACATTAGTGATCTGCATGAACCCTTGCGCTCACAGTCCTATTACTCAGGAGTAAGTGGACTCATGGACATGCAAAGTATATTCAAGGATTAAGAATGCAGCACCAACTATGCCAACTTGCTTTTTAGGAGATTTCAAAAGTAAGCCCAGCTTACCGTGTGGATTATCAGGGGGTCTTTCATGGAGTGTCCTGTCTTCTCCATGTCTCCAATCCCCTCAAACTCCTCCTGGTCATATTTGCTGTATATATCTTGATCCTAGTAAAATATGAAAAGGAAATAAAAATAAAACAAACATGGTTTATTATGTAAACTGTGTTCAAATACCAAGATGTAAAGAGTTAGAAGGTAATGAACCTGTGTGTCTGAGTCTTCAAAACCATCCTGTCCATCCTCCAGCTCCACTGTAGCTTCATCTTCATCTTCATCCTCATCCGGCTGCAATGATGGCGAAGCACGTGGCGGAGGGGCAGTTTCTGCTTCAGCTGCTGGATCGTCATTCATGTCCTCAAACTCGGCGAAGTCATTGTCATCGAAGTCTGCTAGGTCCTCTCCGTCGTCAAAATCATCATTGTAGCGCCCCCTGGAGACGGGGATGGCCAAGAGGAGCAGCAGAGCGGGTATCAGGAGAAGATCGCGGCTTCGCATGGTGGGACCTGCATCAGAGCGGGGTGAGAGAAAGTTGATGCAACAAACAGGAAAATAAGGGTTGACAACAGAGCAGAAAACCTATATGAGAAGAAGAAAAAAAAAAAAACCTCTTACAAATCATCTGAAGACAAAAATGAAGAATTAAAAATAATAGACAAATTTATCAACCAGGACATCTGGCAACAAAAAGACTTTTCTGTTTATTAAATGAGACCCATGGACCAGTTTAACATGGGAGCCACTTATGTCCCCTTATTTTCAAATATTCAAAGAGTATTGTGTAACTTCATTTAACAGAAATCAGTGCATTTTTCTCTCATCGTTGTCCATTTTATAAACCCAGTTCTGGTGAAAAGCCAAAACTTTTATATGTAAAATCTTCTTAATTTTTTTTAATGTAGAAAAGAATGATATCTGCAGGATGTGAACGATATAATAGACTGGTGTGGGATGCACAACCTCGGCATCAATGTGGGGAAGATAAGGAAGTTGGTCTTGGACTTCAGGAAGAGGAGCAATACTCCATCTCCCTGTTCATCAGAGGAGTAGCTGTAGAAACAGTCCACAGTTTCAAATACATCGGAGAACACATTTCCAGGGACATGACGTGGACCAGTAACCCCTGCAGCATCATTAGGAACGCCTACCAACGACTTCATTTTCTCAAGAGGCTGAGGCAGGGTGGCCTCAACACTCCATCGCCACCTGGTATGTATACTAGTCTGCCGCTGAGAGGAAGCCGCTGCAGAGCGTAGTGGAAGTTGCCCAGATCATTTGCAGCTTCCTCCCCTCCACGGTCTGTAATATGAGGGAACCCAACTACCCAGCCCATAAAGTCTGACACTCTCCTTCACTTACTCCACCCAACATAAGAACATAAGGCCACTTACTTGAGAACTTTAGAGTTAACATATAAAGAGACACACTGAAGCACAGAAAATAAGACCATAATACTAAATATAACCACGTAGGACCATTCCCACCCACACCCACTAACAGACAAGGGTCTTTTGTCTACTTGACATAACAGACCATCTCCTTCACTACATCCATGAATTAGTCATAGTCCTTACATTCAAAGTCCTTACTCTCACATCCAGTACTGCCTTTCCTTCTCTTTCACCGTCTCCTAATATTCCTTCCCCTTCTCCTCCTCCTTTGTCTTCAGCCAACGGTATCACAGTTTCTACTGGAAACTTAAGAAATATCATTCTTTATGACCTGCGTGTTTGAGGACTATATTGTTGAGGTCAGATATTAAATATTTATGTGGTTGTACTGTACATTAAAAATTGATAAGTGCATATGATAACATATTATAAAGAACAATACTTTTGGATAGGCGTGGTTAGATAATTACAGATGAATGTATAGTTCATCAAGTTAATGACATCAAAGGCAAACAAAACGAGCTCCAACAACAAACAAAATACAAGATAAGCAGAAATAGATCCACTAACTTATTAGGATATAGCAACACTTGACCACAGAAACTTACACATGTGTCATAAGTTTGCCAAATCTTTAACCCAAAGACTGAAGTATTCCTGTAAAACCAGAGCAGCAAAGAGAAGCGGTCTTTCTTTGAGATTAAACTCAAGGAAGTGTCATCTCGTCACACAGTGGGGTACTAAGGTGACAAATTCCCAAAGAGGAAGCGCTCCCAGTAGAGCGACAGAAACCAGAAAAGACTAATGAAGAAAGTGACCTTTAATTATCGGCATCTCCGCTTTATCACTAAAGAAAAATTATAAAGCTGCACCTTCAGACGTCTATGGACACACATGCCAGCCGGGAGTAACTTAAGCAGCTTCAATCTTATGAGCTTTAGTTAGCTCAACTAACTTTTAGCCACCGACCCAATCTATGCTAAACGCTCGCTAACAGCTAAAATAGAGATTTAAGCCTTAGACTTTTCCTGTGACATTTGTGTTAAAACTATAAAAGCGGCCGTATCTAGTAACGGCTGCGTAGTTAAAGCACAAACAGTATTAATATCACCCGACCCATCCCCCCCGCCGCCCAGCTCTCACTCACCCATTAACCGCTAGCAAATCTGACATTAGCAACTTATTAGCTGACGGTAGCTAACTAGCATGACAGCACGTCTCAGACAGCACTGCTTACGATTTGAGGGGGGGAAAAAAACAGCCTTTTCGTTTAAAACGAACCCAGTTAAAATAAACTAATGAATAAACAGCTCACCTGGAATCGACCTGTGACGGTAAAAGGTGCGCACGTGTAGATTAAACAGTATGAACTGCCCTTATGGTGACAGTATAACTGAAAATCTAGAAAAACCTTTCAAAATTAAAGTATCGCGACCGGATGTGGTGGATTTGTTTCTGTGCGTTTCCAAAATGAAACGTTTATTTTGATTGTTAAAACCGGAAGTATTTACATGTCTAGATAAAGGTTGCTCGATACTGCCGCTCCCTGGCGGACACAGCACGCAACTACAACTACACTTGAAACCTGCTACACTTAAAATCCGAGTTGTCACACTACGTATGCTAAATGTTACTCTTAACGATATGTCTCGTTTACATGATTACATTAATCTTAACGTATTCAATAAAATGGTCTTAATTCTAAAAAATTAAAAAATTAAATCAGATAAACAAATAAATATATGAACTTAAAATAGATAATATAAATCATAAAAACATCAGATTGTCAGATAATATGTCAAGTGTAATTTATATTTGTATGCAGACTTAAATACTTACAAAGACTAGTTTATTTCAGTATTTTAAACAAAATACATACCATTTACAATCGTCGGTATACCCTGCCCACTTGTCGGTCACAATGAGTAATTGCAAAGTTCGCTTGTGGATGTCTTATTGTGGAGTGAACAGACTGAAAATGTACGTGAGATTGCAATTACTCTCTATGACCACAAGAGGACCATAAAATACCGAAAATTATGCACTTTTATTGTTAAAATAATTAAATAGATATATTGACTGTAAATTATTTATATTATTTTAACGTATATTTAGAATAACTGTAGAAAAAGCACTGCAATTACACAGTAACAAATTATAATAACTGTTTACAATGTTTATGATTAGTATGAAAAATACGTAGTGTAGTCCTGAGTATGCCATTATACAACAAAAGCACACGAGTCAAAAGAAAGCAATGGTTGCATATATCATACATTATTTGGTAGACGTAAGTAAGAACATGTAGCTGTATGAATATGGTATTGCTGAAGAGAATTTACTCATAGGCGATTTAGACTCATTGGAGTACTGTTGCTGTCCCCAGGAATTCAAAAAAAACTAACATTCTTCGACTTTTTCTGTCGCATTGAAAAACGAAATAATTGCATTTGTGATGAGATGATGGATTGTATGTTTGTCTGAAAAATTTTTAGGAAGAAAAAGAAGAAAATATTTGCTCTATTTTAGCATCTTCAAACACTAGTTCAACTTAGATTTGATTAGTGTTTTTGTTTTGTTTTTCATGGACAGGCGTTAGAGGGAGAATACAGCCGTTTCCACCAGTTTAGCTTCCTTTTAATCACTCGCTATTCAGATTCGACCAGCAGGTGACGGTAATGCACCTCTAAGCTTGTTCGCTGACCGCCAGTATCCAAAACTTAGAGGGACGTTTATGTTGAAAATACTAACCGGAAGTCATCTGGATACCTCTTGTGCTGTGACTTGACCTTTTCTTCAGGTTGCAGCGAGCGATGGTACTCTTTGTTAAGTAACGTGGTGGTAAATGTTGCTTTCAGACAAGATTTGCTTCATTAAATAGTCGCTGTCGCCGAGTCTGCCGACATTTGTTCCTACGAGTTAAAGAAGCGGGTCGAACTACGCGTGTGGGACTACTTAAATCGCAGTTCGCTGACGCTGGTGTGTTGGCTGCAGTTCGAGGGGGGATGTCTCTTCACGGCAAAAGAAAAGAAATCTACAAATACGAAGCGCCATGGACGGTGTACGCCATGAACTGGAGCGTCCGTCCGGACAAACGATTTCGGCTGGCTCTCGGCAGCTTCGTGGAGGAATACAACAACAAGGTGCGCAGTATGGTTTGGGCCGCCAGCAGCTAACGCAGCGTTGACGAATCAATGCTAATGCTAGCTGCCCTAGCATACAATAACAATGCCCGATCTGTTGTTATTCACCAGTAAAACTAAAACAACAACAGTGTGCATATGTGTTAATAACCAACGCGTCGTTTGTTGTGATAATATCTCTTATTAACGCCACTATAAACGGATAATTCGAACTCCGAACCCCCTTGGGAACAGTCCTTCGGTTCATTCCCGGTATATCAGGTCGTTTGTTTGATATGACAGGAGATGTTTTTCCTCCTGCACAGGTTCAGCTGGTGGGTCTGGAGGAAGAGAGCTCAGAGTTTGTCTGCAGGAACACATTTGACCACCCTTATCCCACCACCAAGATCATGTGGATCCCAGACACGAAGGGGGTATATCCAGACCTGCTGGCTACCAGTGGGGATTACCTGCGCATTTGGAGGGTAAGAATACAGAGACCTGTGTTTTATATACGAAAATCCTGTACAAGCTACAAAGAGAACAAGCAAAATATAATAGAAATTATAATATGAATTAAATACAGTGAGTTTCCAAAAGTGACTGATAAGAAAATGGCAGACAAGGCACGGTTACCTTAAAAGTAGTATGTTTTGAGCAAAGGGGTGATTACACAGGAGCGAGGGTGCTGGAAGACATGTATGAGTACAGCGTGACAGTGGTGAGGATCAGCTCTGTGCCCCTTCTTGTTTGCACTAGTGACAGACACCCTGAGAGTTGAGGTCAGAAGGGGTATCCATGGACTGTGATGGTCACATGATATTGTGATCTATAGTGTGAGTAGGGAGGAGGTGGAACATGTTCTAGAGAAGATTGAATGATCTCCTATCATTTAATCTAATCACTCATATCTGAGCGAATGCAAGGGGGACACGTGTAACAGTGAAGATGCAAGGAGCATAGGTGCGGAAGGTAGATGAGTTTAAATAGCTGGGTTCAACCATTCAAAGCAACAGACCGTGTGCAAGAGAGGTGAAGAAGAGAGCGCAGGCAGGGAGTGGAGATGGTTTTAGGGGGTGATTTGTGACAGAAGGATAAGAGGAGTGAGAGGGAAGGTTTACAGGACAATAGTGAGTCCTGCGGTGATGTATGGTTTGGAGATTGTGGCACTGATGAAAAGACACAAATTGTTTGCTGTAAGTGACCAGAATGGACATGATTAGAAATGAGTACATCAGAGGGACAGCTCAGGTTGAGTGGTTTGGAGCCAGATTTAACGAGGCAAGGCTGAGATGGTTTGAACACGTGCATATGGAGTGACGGTGAATATTGTTCAAAGGATGGTGAATATGGAGCTGCCAGGCAGGAGTAAAATAGGAGGACCACACAGAGAAGACTCATGGACGTAATGAGGAAGGACATGTAGAGGGTTGGTGTGACAGAAGAGGATGCTTAGAGACTGGGTGAGGTGGAAAGAGATGAGCTGCTGTGCTCTATAAGAAGCGATTGAAAGATTAAGAATAAGAAGGAAGAGCTCAAGATGTCATTGCTTTATGACCTGCTAGCTTTAAAAGTGATCATTAAATATTTTTAATACCTACTATTGTGTAGTAGGTCATTTGTACTCTAAAACAAACAGGAAGTAAGTCACCCGATTAAAAGTAAGAGCCTGTGGGGCAAAGAAAAATTAGCATTAACTTAACTGGGATGAAATGAATGCACGATTCTTCTTGTTAAAGTCTTAGGAGACAAAATGAGCAGATAACAAATGTAACCGGAGGATTGGACAGCCAATTGTATTACCAGATGAAAACTATATTGTGTCTCTGTGCACTATGGAGCTTCGCTGTTGTTCAAAAAAAACAACTATTAATAACACATCGGTGACCCACATTCTTCTTCTTTATTATGAACTGAAAGTGTCTCGCTGCTGTAACTGTTACCTCGTGGAACAAATGCATCATTTAATCCTTTTTAGTTGCTAAAAACACATGCAGCTGTTTTAAAAGCAGGAAACATTACGTTTGTGAATCATTGAAGATTTTTAAGAAGACGCATTTTGGTCTTTTTTTTTTTTTTAATGTTTTCATAACAAAAATGAAAAGTGAAAACAGTATTTCCAGCCTTATTTCACTCATCTGCCGCTGAAATGTACAACTGTATGTAAAATGAGTAAAAAGGAAACATCAGCGACACTCACTTGTAGCCTCGACATAAGCTGCTGTTTGTAGTATAAGATTTATTTATTTATTTCGTCCTTAAACCTGGCCGGCTGGCGGCCACGAATCAGTCGCATTAGCTGGCAGCACTTGTTCTAAGAATCCTTGTGTTTGCGTTGCAGGTCAGCGACACAGAAACACGTCTTGAATGTTTGCTGAATAACAACAAAAACTCTGACTTCTGCGCTCCCCTCACCTCCTTCGACTGGAATGAAGTTGATCCTAATCTACTCGGTAAGTAAACCAATATGTCATAAACTGTGAAGAGTCACTGAATTAAATGTACTTTTTATTTCTTTTGTGACGTTTGAATCCATTAAGCTGTGTTACTTTTTCTGCAGGTACTTCCAGCATTGACACCACCTGCACAATCTGGGGGTTGGAAACCGGTCAGGTGTTGGGACGAGTTAACCTCGTGTCTGGGCACGTGAAGACCCAGCTGATCGCCCACGACAAAGAGGTGTGTGTTTGCAGGCCAGAAGTGATCCCTGCGTGGATGTGTATGCAGAGGAGTGTTTCTTTTAATCCAGCTGTTTGTCCCTGCAGGTGTATGACATCGCGTTCAGCCGTGCAGGAGGTGGCAGAGACATGTTCGCCTCTGTTGGAGCCGATGGATCCGTCCGTATGTTTGACCTCCGGCACCTCGAGCACAGCACCATCATCTATGAGGACCCCCAGCACCACCCACTTCTCCGCCTGTGCTGGAACAAACAGGACCCCAACTACCTGGCCACGATGGCCATGGACGGCATGGAGGTCGGTTTGCTTTAAAATACTGAAACACTTTTTTGTTTTAGGGAGCATAAGAAAGTAACATTTAGATATTTTATGTTATTATCAAAGTAGCTGCTCCGGAGTTTTCCATTAAATCCCTCAGCAGAAGGAGATTCCCAGTAAAGTCATCGGAGATGATTTTTAGACCTTTACCATTTTGTAACATCTGGCCAAATTTTATTTGTATGAGGAAAATAGTTTCATTATTATTGTACTGTCATTGCATTTAATCTCGAATCTTTTTGTTTAATAGGTGGTTATCCTGGACGTACGCGTGCCCTGCACTCCAGTGGCCCGGCTGAACAACCATCGCGCCTGTGTTAACGGCATCGCGTGGGCGCCTCACTCCTCGTGTCACATCTGCACCGCAGGTAAGCGAATCGCAAGCAGGGCTTCATTAAAATTAGAATCACTCGTGGAGATGTGTGATCTCAGGTACTGCTAGGACATAAAAATAACACACTTCAGTGTTTAACTAGAATCTTATATTTGTGTTTTTAAAGGCTTGTCAGCTGCCAAAACGCTGGATCTTGATTTGCAATATTAGAAAACGGGACTGTACTATAGTCTCTTCTTAGAAACAGGAAAAACAGGACTCATGCTACAAAGTCATTTACCACAAATGTGTGGACTCGGGCTTATATTTTGATCTGCTTAAGACAAATAGTGACACATACAATATGACAAAAACTACTGTTTAGTGGGGCTTTATCGTTCAGTGGGAAATTTGTGAAATATTGTGATTGGCTCATTAAGTACTGTTGTTCCATTTCCACCAACTGCACACACGCTCCATCTGCCTCAGGCAGCGGACGTCAAGCACACTTCAAAAAAGTGTAACAGTAATGATTATTTGGCCATCAGGTCTCCACCTGTCCATGTCTGTAATGGGCTATAATTGAGGCTTTTGGCTTTGGTCATATCTCCTGCTTGTGATGTTTAATTGGTGCATTACCTGATAGATTACCATGTTCTTCTTTTATTTTTGTACTTTTATGATATTTGGCAAACAACTTTGGGCAAAGGAGTGCATTACCTACTGCCAAGCAATGGTGAAAACCACAAAAAGGAAGTGATGCAGCATGCAAAAACCTAAAGTTCAGCACTGTCATTTATTTACTTTATACAAAACTTTTTTTTTTTTTGTTGATTTCTTAAAATTTAAAAACATCTAGATTAACAAACAAAAACAGATTTGATCTGTCTTTGTTTGTTGCTTTAGAGCAGGGCTCTCCAACCTTTTTGACAGTTAGAGCTACTTCTTGGGTACTGATTAATGTGAAGGGCTACCAGTTTGACACACACTTCTGAAATAACAAATTTCCTCAATTTAACTTTAATTATATGTTATAATTAATAATTAATGATATTCATCTATGTAAAGACACTGATTATGGCAACTGTTTCCATGGCGACCAGCTAGCGCTGATCTAATATTTAAAATTACATATTTTTTTTAATATATTGTCTCTAACAAATTGATACCAATGCAATTGTGATTTTATAAAATACAAATAGATGCAGCTTACTGGTAAGTTGTTATTTTTAAAACAGGCCCGCGAGCTACTCATGTGGTCCTTGCGGGCCACCATGTTGGTGACCCCTGCTTTAGCGTCTTTAATTTGAAATCACAAACTGTGTCCGTTCTTTGAATTATTGTCGTTTAGTAACAACGCAAATAGATAAATAGTGACTGTCACACTCACTCCCCGGGCCGTGAACAGGGGCTTCCCCTCATAGCCAAAAGGTTTGCTGGATGAGGATTTGGAGCAAAATAGCGCCTGGTTTATTTACAGTTTATTTGAGAAGTTTTTGCAGACCGTGAAGTTAAGATAATAAACGTTGGAATTACTGGAAAGTCCTGTTCTTGACAATGTCAGGCTGATTTTTTTTTATGAGTGGTTTTTCCGTACTGAGTCTCGTGTATTTTAGGACACGGAATAATTGCACAAATGATTTAATTTATCTTGTAAACCATGACCTTAACAAAGTGTAATGATTTTACTTTAAACACCAACACCAACATTTGTCTTCTTAAAATAAGTTTGGACAGAAATACAAAATGATATTTAATAAAAACACTTGTGTGCTGCAAAAGTGTGTTGGGCGAGACTTCTCTTTAAAGAAGAGGGCTTTGCTTGCCCTTTTTTTCTTTTTCTATTTGTGGGAAGTCGAACAACCCTCTCTTTGTTGTTAGTATGTGAGTGATTAAGTTAATAAAATCAGTCATGAAAAGCCCGTGGATAGGCCAAACATTCAGTGCAGCCGTTATCCAAATGTTGTATTCGTTGCCCTGGAAACCACAACAAAGATTCAGTTCACAATTTAAGCTGACTCTGCCGCACATCATCACGTCAGCATAGATCCCAACAGGGAAGGGCAGTTTTCTGGATAGAAAGGTGCACTGTTCTTTGCTGCTTTTTTTTATTTTTATTTATTTATTTATTTTTTAAAAAGCAATATAAGCAATGTGTTGATTTTGGTACATCTCTTTCTGTCTCCCCTAAGCTGACGACCACCAGGCCCTGATCTGGGACATCCAACAGATGCCACGAGCCATTGAGGACCCGATCCTGGCCTACACCGCTGAAGGCGAGATCAACAACGTGCAGTGGGCCTCCACGCAGCCGGACTGGATCGCCATCTGCTATAACAACTGCCTGGAGATCCTGCGCGTGTGAAGTCACCAAGAAGGAGCGCCATTTCAGACCTGGACTTTTTTTCCCCCCGTTCTCGTTCCTCTCGTTTTCAAAACGAGGATGAGGTGTCGAGTGAACTTTCTGAATGTGTTTGGAATATTAAACACCTGCTCCGCAATAACCTGGTTTACATTGTTTTTTCCATGTCTTTACTGTTATATTAACCGTGTTTAAGCACTTATTTATTTTGCTCACAAGGTAGTGTTCAGCAGCTGGAAGAGACCCGAGTGCTTCGAGCTGCTGCGTATGAAAGTCAGATTTTTGTACTCCTCGGTGTGATTTGTAGCCAGCCGTGTGATATTCATGAAGGGTCTACCTTCCTTGTACATTTCATCTGTTTCCTTTCTAAAGGTTGATACCAGCTGCTGTAGGTGCCAGAAGATGACCTCTCTAATATGTAGGAATATGTTGTAGCCTTTCTCGTGAATGCGTACCTTTCACCGATAATTCGAGGATTAATATATTGCAGTCTTGTTTACCCTTGTGGCAGTTAAAGCTGTTAAATTTGGGTGTATGTACTCTCTCCAGACGACGGTGCCCAGACTCGAGCTTGCGACTGGTGCAACTTTTCGAAAAATGTAAAATAACCTGAGAGGGTTCATGTTGTCGCTGCAGTGGTGTGTCATCTTATGTTGTGTTTTAGTTCAGCTGGCGATGCTGTGAGGCAGCCGTGTACAGCAGCACTCAAACCCTACCAGAATAATGTTGTTCAGCCTTTTACGCCACCAAATTATTCAGCTATCCTCCTCCTCATCTTATTTTTACACGTAGAAGTTTTTTTTGTTTGTTTTTTGTTTCATGCGCGTGAGCTGTTAAAATGGGAGGAAACAACTTTCTGACTGTTTATGTCTGCCTCTCTTTGTTTTCAATAATTAAAGGGTCATGTCCTTGTAGCATGCCATTACAAGGCAAATTGTACATACATATAAATATATCAACTCAAGTTGTTTGTAAGACAAGTGTTCATGCCGTAGTTTTTCTTTTCTTTTCATAAAGTTTAATATGGAATTTACTCAAATAAATTGTATTCCTCCATGTCTTACAAATTAAGCTTTGTGTTGCCTTATTTCTTTGTAAGATTGGTTTGCTGTTGCTGCCTTTGCATGGCGTGAGCTAATCTATTTAGAAAGCTACTGCTGTCAGCACATTCACTCTGCAGTTCCAAGAGAGCCAGGGCTGTCTATTTACAGTTCAGGGTCATTTTCAGCTTCCGCTCAGTTGCCTCGCTCCTATAAACATTATTTCAGTTTGTGTTGGTAGAGGGGTGAAAAAGAGGGGGCACCCGGATTTGAACCGGGGACCTCTTGATCTGCAGTCAAATGCTCTACCACTGAGCTATACCCCCTACAGGTGCATTACCAGCCTCGCCTGTTGTCACTTGTCAGTTCCCTGACAGGTCAAAAAAATACTGTTCTTGCAATACAGGTGGTGTTTTTTCAACACACACAAAAAAAAACTCAACAATGCACTTCCCATCAATAATTTTAAGGTCTGATACTTGCTTTTCATAAAAATGTCCTACTATTCCTGAAAAGTCTGGAAGGTGCAGCCTTCCAATGTTAAATTAGGCTAATCAGCTTTCTGTGCAGCTGCTAAATTTAGATCACTTCCTAGAAGTCATGTTATGACCATTTGTCCTGCGCACATACCTTAAATTTGTCACAGAAATTAAACCTTAACTTTTCTTTTTTTGCAGACCCAAATTTTGACGATGGAAGCTGGGTTTCATGTGAAGAGTGGACAGTTTCCTCTTCACATGTCGGGTGGAGAGGAAGCCCAGGAGGACACTAAACTGGCTTCATCCTGTTGTGCACTATAAAGTTGTCCCCAGTGTGAAACTATCAACAAGGAGTTCTAGTGTGATGCCCTGAGTTTATTGCCTACACAAGTCCTCTTCCCTCACCACCTGCTCCCTTTGCCATACTTGCCTTCCTGCAACTTTGTTTGCAGGATCGCTGTTTTGACATATTAGAGGACATCCAGCTACCACTGCAGAGACACGACAGCAAGGGGACTTAAGAGGACTTTCTTTGAGAGACCTAAAAATATCAGCCTGATTGAAAACAGTCCAGAGGTGCAAAAGAAGCTGACCTTGAATGTGAGGTTGGCCAAATTTACATGAAGATTTTTGACTTTTATACAGGTATTCTTACAACTTTTTGATCGATCCTTAGACAAACAGACAGACAGACACCAGACTGAGATGTACAATATTTAGGAAAACCCGTCCTCCTAAATGACAATATATTATATATTCACTTAAAAACACTTTAAACATGGCTTTAATGTGTTCTGTTATTTTGAAGTGTTTGCAATGATCCATTTGGCATAGCAGTTACTCTCCCAGCACTCAGGTAAGTTACTTGGAAAACAAAACAAAGTAACTCTGCGGTGTGTCTTTAATCTAAAAAAGATAAATAACAGGAATCCGTGCTTCAAGAAACCTTTCACAGAATTATAAATGCTGAAAACGTCATTACATTCACCCCGCGGCTGCAACTGAGAGATCATCTCAGCGCACCTGCGCCTGTACGCGACAGACAGTTACCATCCACTTCAGTTGCCACTAAGCTGATTTCCCTTTACGTGCGTCCAGGGTGCAGCTTGTCCACTGCGAGTCAAAATAACCGAGAGAACAAGTCCTTCATTGTTGGCACTTTCAGATTAACACATCAGGAGCGTTATGAAACCATGTGACCACGCTGCTTTGAGAAATAGTCGACACACGTCTGAGGTGAGCGAATAAACAAACACAGAAACGGGAGCAATCGAAGCATCCGTGGCCAAAAACAAAACTGTAACAGCTATATTTAAATGTACACGAAACTTTGATGTTTTTAATGTTTTGTTCTGTGCTGCTTGATTGTGTATATTCTAACATTTTCTCATGACACGCTTAACAAGTTTTCATTCACATCACAATGCCGCAGCAGGAAACATGAGATGAAAACGACGCTTTCTCCTACGTCTGCCTTAAATCGTCATCCCTCACAGTGTGTGAGACAGCTATTGTACGACTCTTTGATATTTTTAAACATAAACAACAACGACAAAACACTGAACCTAAACCACTCGCAGTTGTTACATTTACTAAATGCATGGTCCTGAATGTACCCATAAATACTTGTAATATGAAAATAATTTCATTTCCAAATAGCCGATTATAGTTTTCTATGCTCAAATCTAAATGTGCAATTCTTACACAAAGTGACTGCAGATAATTCTTCAAACGTGAAACCGCTTAATTCTTCCTCTTAATGTCATTTCACTTCTCTTCAAGGACACCTCCATGTAGGAGCAGTGGGTGTAGCTTTGAGATCCAGTGACTGCTTGACACGTCCTGTAGATGTCAATGCACCATCCTGCTCTTTGGGATGGGATGCTGGAGCACAAAACTACAGCAGCCTGTGAGGGCGATGTTTGGTCTGTGCTTGAGAAACTCGAGGCGTTCTGTACCCTCTGTGATGTGAAAGGCAAGGCATCCTACGCTCCACAGCAGCATCTGAACAGGAGAGGAGGTTTAAATGGGAGGGAAGTACCGAGCTGGGGAAAATATGGCTGTCCCGTCCAAAGTACCAGGCTGTTGAGTGTGAGGGTCGGCGATAGCTCTTCTAGCTGCCTGGCAGGACAGGATCAGAGACATGCCTCTGGATCTCCTGCATTTCTGTGGAGATCTCCAGGTGCTCAGGGAGAGAGGGGAAGCGCTGGGTGCCACACAGAAGTCCCGAAGACTCTTGGTCTCCAGAGCAGAAGATCTGAGGAGGGGTGAGGTCCACAGAGGGTAGATGTGGTGGGTCTGCCTCTGGTGACATGGACATGGTGTCATCTGATGCCACAGTGAGATGGATCCCGCTGGACAGGGAATCCTTGGATTTGTGCTTGCAGTCAGAGTTTGGACTCTGGAAAGACAGAGAAGTATTAGTTCATGCAAGGTTAGATGTATGCAGTGTATAATTTAATTATATTAAATATGATAGATTTAAACGGCCTGACTGACGTTCTGCAGGACACAAAGGTCAGAATCTTACTGTAAACCTGTAATCATTAGGAATGTGGCCACATTTATCAAAGAGCACAAGAGAACTGAATCAAAGCAAACACTGTTATGTTCTACCGAAATGTTAAATAAATAGTTCCACTATGTATGAGCTCGTATTATTTCAAGAGCCTAATTTAAAAAATCAGTTAATGGTAAAAAAGTGCTCTGAAATCAAAAGCAAGGAAGAAGGATCCTGCATTAACTGATCTCTTGCTACAGATAAATAATGAAAAGTAAAGCACCTGGAGTAGTGAGGCAGTGCTGTCGAGCTGCGGCGGCTGCTTTGGAGGGACGGTGTGGATTGTGGGTGTGCCCGTGCTGTACAGCGTGGTGGGATGAGGTGCGTGAGGGCTGGGGGACACAGCGCTGTAGGCCGGAGGCACTGGAGCCATCTGTCTCTGAAGGAGCTGCAGGATCACATTAATGTCTGCAGTCATACGGGTCTCCAGTCTAGACAAGACAAGAAGACAAAGATAGATGGCTTTAAGACTTTCTCGCACCTTTATTTCTTTGATTTGATGCTGGTCAGAACACGAGTGCTTTCATTGCTTTTTAAAGCAGGCAGGCAAGTTAAAAGGAAACACACCTGATGGACATTTTCAGTCTCACCCTTGACCCTTTCTTATCTCTGTTTCTTTTTGCCCTTAGTTCTCCTTTTCTCTCTCACACATGCAAAATAGCTCCATGCAAGCACTCAGCTGGAAACTGATATGCAAACACAGAAAGAAAGGCGGAGCTCTAAAACACTCCTGCAACACAAACACTGCCCTGGGACAGCAGTGACAAATGCAGCCACCTCCGATGCACTAAAGAGCAGGGGGTATAGCTCAGTGGTAGAGCATTTGACTGCAGATCAAGAGGTCCCCGGTTCAAATCCGGGTGCCCCCTCTTTTTCACCCTTCTACCAACACTACAAGTGGAAAAATAACATGAGACAAACTTACCGGTTTAATTGTGACTGAAGCAGCTCCAATCGAGACTGCAGCTCACTGGGCCGATCTTCAGCACAGGCTGAAGGGTGAAAACCGGCCCTTACTGAGGACGGCAGCCTCTGGCTGTCTGAAAACTGGCTTGCTCTGCGGTCTGGCCAGTAGCTATACAGGCCTGGCATGCTGATAGGGGTTGCTGCTGTGCAGAAGCAAAAGTACAATCATCTCTTAAAAAAACGTTTGTTAAAATATGTAAATGTATTACTCCACATTTGCTTTTCTATTTATCAGCGCTGCATTGAAACCAAAAGCAGCAATTTAAAAGGCAACAGAAAATGTACATGTGTGGAGTGATTAGCACTGTTCCATTATGGCACAGTGCTAACCTGACTGCTGGCTGAGACCTTTCTGCCTGGAGGTTTAGTGCTCTCTGTGACTGCATGCGTTCCAAAGACTTGGATGTTAGGTAAAGTGTTTTAAATGGATTTTACCTGAGTATGGAGGTCCTCCAAGGTCTACAGGTGGTCCGATTCCAGCTGAAGGTCCACTGTGAGGCAGAAGATTGACTACTGCTGACGGATAGTCTCTGGTATCACCTGCATGGGGGTACAACTCCCCTTTGCTGTGTCCTATGGGCTTCATTTCCTCATCGCTAGACTGTGAACATATACTAGCACTGCTGCAGAGTTCTTCCCAGTGAGATCCCGCCATCGTGCCCCGGTGGTGGTTTGACATCAAACGCGACTGGTCTGGGTAAGAGTCTTCACGATCCATCCCGTCTGTGCACAGAACGCCAGCACAGACAGAATTCAGACAATATGTTGATACAGGAGCATTTGTAATCATGTTTGGTCGCATGCCTCACTCGCCTGGCCTGTTTCTCCGACGCAGTGAGCTTCTCCGATGCCTCGTCAGACGATACCCACATTCAGAGTCCCTGCCTGGGGTTGGCTGGTTTATTCTATCTACCTGATACAGATCAGCTTCAGTAATTCAACATTACAAACCACATCTTCTGCTTAAAATAAACAGCACATTTTCCATCAGTAGATCTTTATGATTTTACCACTAAAAGGTCACCTGTGATATTAGTGAACATTTACAGTGCTGTGGCACAGTGATTACTGAGTGTGTTGTGCAAATGGCCCAGTTTCAATCCAGCCTCTGAACCCTCCTGCACACTTTACCTATATTTGCATGTTTGCCTGGAGGGCCCTCACATTAAGTGCTTTTCCAAACCATTTAGTTTTAAGTTGAAACGGCAACGCACTCGTGTGGCAGCCAGTGCGATTATTTCTGGGCTGACAGAGTAATAAATGAATAATGTCTTTAATGGAAATTTTATACATGTTTGATCACAATGTCATTGTACATGTACAATGACAATAAAGGCGAGTATTACCCCTACCCCTTAAAAGAAATGAAAAGAAAAGTATGACCCCACACAAAGTTACATTCATCACGGAGAGGAAAGGTCGAGGGGACAGATTAAAACCGGGCCTGTGACACAACTGAGGCAGAAAATGCATTTTGAGCATGTTTATGACGTCACGGGGATGCACAACAACATCTCAGTTGATTTGCTGTTTAAGTTTTTAATAACAGAATAAAAACTGCGATCTTGAGACATAAATCTATGGCTCTGAACCAGGGGTGTCCAACTCCTGGCCTCAAGGGTCGGTGTCCTGCAGGTTTTAGATCTCACCCTGGGTCAAGACACCTGAATCAAATGATGAGTTCATTACCAGGCCTCTGGAGAACTTCAAGACATGTTTGCTGTGTCCCAATTCAGGGTCTGCATCCTTCGGAGGACCCGGCCTTCGCGGTCTACGTCGGCCGGGTACTCCGAAGGCCGAGAAGTGCGAGGCTTGTGAAATGGGACGGTCTAGCCTTCAGATTTGCGTCACCAGCTGTTCCCGCCCTTACCGCTTCCACCTCCTCGGTTTAAACGTCTCCGTTGCTGCCGCCAATGGTGGAAACTGGAACTGGCTGGGCCGCGCTATGAATTCTGGGATATGTTGGGCCACGAAGGATACACCCGACCCATCCTTCTAATTCGGGAAATGAAGGACGCATTTGTCGGCCGCATTTGGAGCAGCCTTCGAATTGGGACAGCCTTCTTCGCGTCGCTGTGACGTAACCGGCCTACAAATGCGGCCCACGAAGGATGCAGCCCCTGAATTGGGACACGGCAGTTGTGGAAGTAATGTAGCCATTTAAATCAGCTGTGTTGGATCAAGGACACATCTCAAACCTGCAGGACACCAGAGCTGGACACCCCTGATCTAATCACAATCAGGACGCTGTTAACAACGCCCCCTGGTGGCACTCACATCTCTCAAGTTGAAGGTGATCTCCAAATTGTTCCAGAACATGTCGGAGAAATCAGGATACATGTCTAGCACTTCCAGAAGGTCGTCCCTCAGGATTTTGTGAAGATCACAGTATGTCAAAGCCCTGACATCAGCGCTGGACTTCCCTGGTCTCTCATACAGAGTGATGGGTTCACCAAAGATGTCATTCTTTCCTACATACATCACAGCAAAAGAGTGGCAAATTAAATTAAGCGAGCCCATCCTTGTATAAGCAATAACAGCCTAACGTCAG
This sequence comes from Pelvicachromis taeniatus, assembly GCA_015108175.1. NCBI lineage: Eukaryota > Metazoa > Chordata > Actinopteri > Cichliformes > Cichlidae > Pelvicachromis > Pelvicachromis taeniatus. Next base: position 9,748 of record VURO01050833.1, on the reverse strand, counting down.
TTGTTTTATTTTAGTTGTTTAACGTTTAATGCATTATTTAAAAAATTATGCACCACAGTGACTCGATCCACAGCAGTACTGCAAGTCAACACAGATCAGTGGTCCCCACAAACATAGCCACAAAGATATGACCTGTACAGGCTGGATTAGCCAGCGCTGGCTCTATTGATGATCAATCGCCCTCTGAAATGAAAGTGGAGCTGTGCCCAAACACCTCTGGCCACACACCACACACACACACAAATATGTGCTGATCTGAACTAAAGGCCAATGTCAGTTCTGGTTGTGACTTTGCAGGAAGACAAATAAAACAGATAAAAAAAAATGTAATAAATATAGAATTCAAAAACAAATTAATCTTGTTTTACCCCAAAGGGATGAATTTATTAGCAACTTGCAGCTCACCCAGTATGGCCACCACCACGTCGTCCCTGAGGATCTCTATAGAACCTCTGGAAATGAAGTAGAGGGCAGTGAGAATATCCCCACTGTGGACTAGGGTGTCACCCGGCGGAGCGTGGGTGGTCTTAAATCGCATGGCCAGAGCCCGCAGGCAGCCTTTGTTAGCGCCTCGAAAAGCTTTGCAGTTCTGCAGCAAGCTGCGGTTCAAATGAAGGCAGATGTCAGCTTGCAGACACTCAGGAAAACCCTTTAAAACCTGCAGGAAGAAACAGATTGGACACAGGAAATCTAACTGTTTTTTTCTGTAACATTAAAAAAAAAAACAAGTAATCTGAAAGCACATGATAAAGGACTGGAGGGAACAGAAGGGGTGCATTGTATCAGATTGATGCATGCAGGGCATAAAGGATGAGAGGTACAATTGATAAGCTAGTCCCTCATTGACTTGGCAGGCACTGATTTGGCTCTTGCGCTCTGGTTAGCAGGGAAGGCCCAGCTAGCAACATGACGCACATCACATCTAAAAACTAGGTCTCTCTATGAGACACTGGAAACAGTGTGTCTATGTAAATGAAGAGGGGGCACCCAGAGTTGAACTGGGGACCTCTTGATCTGCAGTCAAATGCTCTACCACTGAGCTATACCCCCTGCTATCGCCCTCCCTTTTTCTGGGAGCAAGTGGGTTTTGAGTGCATCAAATAAAGCCTGGCTTTGCACTCATTACTACTTTTAAGAAATACATGACATTAAAAGATCACCACAGAAAAACTGGGCCATTGCAACAGCAGAGAACACAGCAAGCAGCCAGTGGAGGTCAAAGACAGGAAACGCAGCAAAAATGCTTTGAGAACTTGAGGAAAGAAAGCGTTTCTATAAATTGTAATACATTTTTTTATACTTCAGTTAGGTGCTTTAAAGATAGCATATGAACAAGAGTGTACATGGACGCACACATTCATTGATGTTTGCATTTTTAAAGCATGCTCATAAGGGGAAGGTAGCAGTCGGCGTTTTTGAGTTTTCTTACAGCATTCATGTCGATGCCGTTTGTGTAGGACCAGGCGTGTTGGAAGTACTCCTCCAGCCTTTGTCTCAGACCTCCTGGGATCTGATGGAAACGGATGAACTCTTTGACCCGCAGCATCTGGGTGTGGTAGCGGGCCGTGCCTGAGTAAAGTCTCTGAATGATGGCTGAAACGTTTCCGAATATACTGGCATACATCAAAGCTGCGTGGAACACAAGGCACAAACACTTTAGGCTTGGGGTTGTGATAAAGTTTGATTATATTTCTCCTGTCTGTCTTCTCTACCATCAAAAATAGGCTAACAAAGGCTGTATGTAAGCTCAAAATGTACTGGATTTATGTAAACAGGTAAGAGCTTGCAGGACTAATTTTACCAGCTAACAAACTGGCCTAACCTTTGTCATAATCACTAACAAAGCTTATAAAAGTATTCCAAAGTTTTCTCCTTGAACTTGTTGATTTGTGTGACATTATCTTTGTAATTTTCCTCATATTAAAATGAATATACTCATCATCACCTAAGTGACTGAATATATGCAGGAAGAATTGAATTACTCCAGAGTTTCTGAGATGAGCTTCAGAGTTATAGCAAAATATTCTAGATTCTACTTCTACTCACAGCCGATTAGCATGACACAGATGGAGAAGATCTTCTCTGGGTTGGTGTTAGGTGAGACGTTGCCAAAGCCCACACTAGTCAGACTGCTGAAGGTGAAGTACAAGGCTGTAACATACTTGTCCTTGATGGAGGGGCCAGAGGCTGGGTTACTGTCATTGTAGTATTTCCCAATCTGGTCGGCCAGGTTGTCCAGCCAACCAATCTTCATGCCACCGATGCGGGCAGAGCCATGACGCTCCACATTACCGATGGCGTACCAGATACAGGCCAGCCAGTGGGCAATGAGGGCAAAGGTGCACATAAGGAGGAAAAGAACAGCAGCTCCATATTCTGAGTAACGATCCAACTTCCTGGCCACTCGCACCAACCTCAGAAGTCTGGCCGTCTTCAGTAGTCCAATAAGAGTGGTTGTCTGAGGCTGTTGAAGACAGACAAGATGTTAGTACTATTACTGGACTTTTATAAGTACAAAAACAATTGTGGTGAAACTGAATCTATGCAGAAATAAACTGTCTACTGGTCAAAAAGCTGAGCAGGCAGTTTAAGGTAACATTAGACTACAATGGCATAGCCAGACTGGACGTTTACCATGTGTAACTCAGTGGGTTTTCCGTCTTCATAAAAAGCATATAAACACTTCTAATTTGTCAATAATGCTTCCCGCTATCCTGCAATAATTACTCTATCATAATATTAAACACTTTCTCAATTTAACATAAACTGGTAAAAGGAAAAGGACATCACAGAGAACACTTTCTCCAGAGCAAATACGACTACATTTTGTTGTAGCACAGAAAGCACAGGCGTGCTAGTTGGTTCACCTGGTGAGAGATAAAAGGCCAAGACATGCTACTCATAATAGCAGTACCATTGCGTACTTTCGATGGCAGTTTCTGTTAGGGCTGACAGTTTGCTATTTAAACACGAGTCCTTGGTTTCTTTTCTTAGCTTTCCTCCATATTTTTCTGTGCCAGGCTGCTGTGTGTGTGTCAGTGTTGTGCCTCTTTTTTTCATGCTTTGTTTTGCTTCTTGTATATCATTATCTTGGATATGCCTCACTTTCCTCCACTTCCCCTGATTGCCCTCTGTGCGTATAAATAGTCTTGTCTCCCTCGCAGCATTTGTCAGTGTGTCTTCTTATCCACCCTAGTCTGTTCCTGAGTTACCTGTTTCGAATCCCTGCTTTATGTCCTGGTTGATTGTATTTTGGGACTTTCTGTATTTGGCTTTAATAAATAAGTTATGTTTTGGGTAATTTTCCAGTTTTACTGCAAAACATTCAAACTGACAGACTTTTTCTTTGAATCTTTTGTCTGAAATACAAAGTGATATTCAGACAGCTCTCTCACCTCCTCAGACCCAGAGCGAAATATGAGCAGGTCAAAGGGGATGGCGGCAACTATATCGATCAGGAACCAGCCTTTGAAGTAGTGCTGCGCGATGCGTCCTGGGTGGCTGACCACCTCGTCGTTATGGTTCACATAGGTGGTTCTGAAGTTGATGAGGATGTCCACGATGAACATGACATCCACCACGAGGTCCACCACATTGAGAGGGCTGCAGGTGTAGCCGCAGATTCTCCTCTGCGTCTCTTCTTCCGCTTCATTGAGAAGGAAGGCAGCAGAGTATGGCGTGAAGATGGCTGTGTAGATGACCAGCAGCAGGATGACCCAGTCCCATACTGCTTTGAAGGGGCTGTAGTGAAGGATGGTCCATTTGTGGATGCGCGGGGCCTGTAGCTTGTACTCTGGCAGCACGTCAGCTCCGAGGGATAACACCTGAGCAGAGGCCAATGGCATGGAGAGGTTGTCAATAATGGAGGAAAGACCAAAGATCCATAGCCAGAAAGTATAATATAAATATTACATAGAGTACGGGGAGGTTTGTACACTATATGAGATGAGAGTATAGCAGGTGCACAGTTCTCACAAAGCAAACAACTAGCCTTATTCAAAGACAATAACTTTATTCTGACAGAGAAATGTGAAAAATGTTTTTGGTCTGTAAATCAGCATCTTAAGTTATCATTTAAACATCGTTCACAAAATATAGCTTTCACTGCAGTTTCATGATTAGAATTGAACATTTTTCAGGTTTTATCCATCCATCCATCAATTTTCTTAGTTAAAATGAAAATGATGTTCTTCACAAAAAAGCCCCAACTCATTTTAGTCTTCTTAAAGAATGTTTTTAACATACTGATAGTGGCTTAAAAGAGTTGAAGAGAGAGTCAAAAGAACAAACAGAAAAAACCAGTCTGGTAGCTGTAAGATGAAGGTTGGGAAAACTGAAAAACAAGCAGAAATAAAGCAGAATTTATTGCGGGAATATGATGTACGTGAGGCCAAGAATGAGTGAAGCAAAGTTTTTCTTCATAATAACTCTTACAGCAAATGCAAGTATTTACAGTAAAAGGTACAAAGTGTAGCAGTACTGTGATGAATAATTAGATACTGGTTTTCTTTTACATTAACCACTGCACCCTTAAATTAAAGCCCAGCATGTCCTCTGATAGTGTCTCACAGTGTCTTCATCATGAACACGGGCAAAGTGCTAACAATTACAAACAAAAACACTCTATCAGTCTTTGACTTATAATCAACAGCGCATTGCTCAAAATATTCTAAGCAAGTTTGCACGCAAAACGGCAGATACCTTTAACAACACGTTTTTAAAACAACAAGAGGTTCAAAAACAACTCTTGACTCTTCTCTTCAGAGTGGCAGAAAAGAGCAAAAACACAAATCCACTCATGTATCGAGTACCATTTACAGGCAGACCAACACAAATCAGAAAATTAACAACGACTAAATCAGTGATGAGTAAGATCCACTGACCGGTACAACAATAAGAGCCTCCATATCCAGGTTGTCACCCTGCCGTCCACAGCAGCAGAGGAGGCTCCTCCAAACGCTCTGCAGCCCCACCTGCCTTCTGGGCGGCGGCCACCTCCCTTCCTTCATCACTTTCTTACAGGCAAATATCTTTGCTGCTGACTGCCGTGAGCACAAATCCCAGCTCCTGCCTTCTTCTATCCTCTCGTCAAATGCACTTCACCGAGCCAAATCACTAACTGTCCTTTTTAAAGAGTCCACTGCAGCCTCACCTGCCTCTGTTGCACTTTGTGATCGCCACTTTGTCTAAGCCATGTGACCCTTTCTGCCAGTGATCTGATCAATTTCGGACTGGAATAAGTGCTGGCATCGACCGGGCTTCGTGCACAGGACTGATTTTAGGTAATTTCTGTTAATGGAAAGGTCAGCTCTATTTAGCCAAACTGGCTTTGCAGAAATCAAAGTGCTTTGTTCTTTTAATGCACTATAACTGACACCCACATCAACATGAACCACAGCGAGCTAAACTGCTGTACATGCTGTTGGGTTTCCATGTCCTTCTTGCCCTTACAAACCCTTTGGCGGTTAGATTGTCATTTACATTTCAGTTTGCATAATTATGTTGATAGTCATCATGACAAAAGAAGCTGAACTTGTATGGCGAGCACACAAATCGGTGAGAAATTAAAAGGGAAAAGCTTTTGGTGTGCTATGGCTCAAGTACTAAAGCCCACTGCAGGAACTAAACCATATTCACCGAAGTATCTTTTTATCTAATGTTTTGGTGAAGAGAGTGTGATGTCGCCCTCTGGCCACAGATCTCCCATATGTATCCAGCTAATAGAGTCTGAGGCCATGACTTAAGTGATCCCTCCCCTCCTGTTGATGGAGATGGCACTGTAAAGCTCAAAAAGATCTCTTAATTCAAGCTAGAAATGTTTCACCACAGGATAAATCTGATCACTCAGAAGAACATTGCATTGATTGATACATGAACCATCCAAGGGGAGAAGTGCACCCAGCAAAATGCCCCAACAACAAAACAGGGCCTTAGGATCTCCTCAAGTCAAGAGTTTTCCCTTAATTTGTCACATATCCATAGCCACAGCTTACAGCTATTTCAGCCAGAAACCACTTTCTAGTCACTCTAGCCCCAGTAAACCCATCCTCTCTTGCAAAATATAATATATATATAGACTTTTTTGTTCTTTAAGGAGAAAAAAAGATCTCCTCAAAAATGCATTTCCCTTTCACTTTCCCAGCTTGAATGTCCATAAATAGTCAAAGGAGACTTTTTCTCAAGGACAGAGTGCTATATATAAATTAAAAAAAGATCCTCACTTGGAATAACCAAGGTTTTAATAATATTTCCAGTAAAGGGATGTTGGCTGCTTCACTTGCTTCATAATGTGGGTTTACGACCAACAAGACAGCATACAGTTTGGAAAACAGACATAAATGGAAGAAAGTGCACAGAATTGATTGAATTCTCCATCTAGTACAACAAACGGTGACAACCTGTTGTGTGTAAGCAACTAACCAGTAATGAGAATGTAAACACATGAGCAAAGGTTCACTCATCGAAGAAATGTTATGTTATTGACGTCCACCACAGCTCTGTTTCATAATGACGACCAGATAACGACAGGCACCTCTGATTTGCATGCTACAGCTCTCTGTTGGTAATCCAACTTTAAAGTCATCACGGGAAGAGATCAAACTGATACATTTAGATTTGCACTACATTTAAAAGACAGCAGAGATAAAAAACAAAAATAGATATAGTATAATGGTAATAATCTGCAAGAGAGATGCATATAGAGATATATTTATGAAACTGCTTCTTCTAAGGTATTCTGAGTAGAAATATAAAATATTCAAAATAATATGACAACCGTGGATAAAGCAACAATCCAAAGCTTTGGTGTTTTAGTTCAAAGTGTAAATGGTATCTATAGAAAATCAGTAAATATAAAATTAAACCTCTAAACTATGAATATCACCTTAATACAAACATAAAAGCAACATTTATTTTCAGCTTAAAAACCCCCCCTCAGTAAATTTGAAAGTGTTCAAAGTCAACACAGTTCTCCTGTAATAATATCATGGTCATCATCGTTTCTAACTCGTGGAACAATGTTCAGTAAGCTGGAAGTTTGAGGTGGAAGACGACTAAAGATGAGGTGAGGAAGAACAGGAAAAGAAACACTGACAGCTAACAAACAGGAATGTGGAGTTGAAAAAGAAATGGAGTTTTGACGGGAACTCCAGGGAGCATTAAAAGACCCAGTAAGGCTGTACTCACAGGCTGAAGTTTCTGCTTGATGCTCATGCTGAAACACACACCACAGGGTAAAAAGCAGGACGAGACTACAACTAAGAGAAAGAGCGAGGGAAACGGGAACTCTGTCCGTCCGTCTGTCTCCCTCCCTTCTGCTCCTCTCGCTCTTCCTCCCTGATTGTAGCCCTGCCCTCATCATGGGATCCTCATTCAAGGACATAAAAAGTGATGGATGATGGCACCTGCCTCCTCTGTGATACTCAACAAGCAGTAATTATTGGAGAAAAAAAAATAATCAAATAATGTTCAGTTTGGACTAACAATAAAAAGCTAAACAGGTAACTAAATTTTAAGCTCTTGACTGAAGCTATAATTTCCCTTTAGCACTATACACTCTTTATAGGAGGTGAAATTCAGTGTCAGCTGCTGGGCAAATAATTATAAAAGCATTTGCAATTTGCAATTGTTTGCAACTATGCAAATACACAGTGTGTGTTTGATGTTTTGGTTTTGTTTTGTTTTTTTATACATATGCAAATTATTATCTGAATAAATGTGGTGTATGTGAGGACTTGTCATGTTGTGAATAACCCACCGATCACTTTTTAATTTAAAGAAAATAAAGGTTTATGGTAACATTACCATTAATGTTACCATTACCACCAACCTTTCTCCCCTCTGACTTGCTGTAATTCTTTTTTCTTAAACATTTTTGCAAAGTCTTCTAAATAAAATAATACATTCCATTAAAAAAAAAACTCAAATAAACTCACATTCAAATACATTTACACATTTTTAACTGACTAGTCTCTAACATGCCTTGTGAGGATGTGTTTTTTTTAGAAGTACACATTATTTGAATGGGTGTGACTGCTTCAATCAGACCTCACAGGAGCATGTAATCAACCCGTACACACACATTCATGGAGACAAATACTAAAAATAACCGTGCCAACCTGCAAAAAAGGAACTCCACTCAATTAAAACTACAAATATTTCCATGTTGCCCTGTTGCAAAAACCGCCAACACCAGGGGGCGCCACATATACACTGACACACAGTACTAGTTACAGTGTGCTGAGGCTCTTGTACAGTTATGTCTTTAACAAGCCACAGTCTATAATCAATCGCAGTGTGCTTTGTGTTATGCAGACAAATCAATATGGACAAAGATCAATGACAACCATCATTCGTCTTTTTTTAACTTGCCAATCGAAATTCAATTATAAGGGCAGCATAAAGAAAAGATTCTATGCACAATGAAACTGGGCCCACAGAGAAAGGCAACACGTGCTTTAATATTCATTACAGTACCTCTAGAAAACTCACACTCAGTAAAAGACCACTGCTCCAGTTCACATGGCAGCAGGCGTGATTACTGTGACATTAACGTGTCCTTCTGGGGTCTGACATTTGTCCCTGAACTCAACATTATGATTCTCAAGCAGATTGGTTTTACAGGCCAAAAACTCACAGCGGTAACAACACGCAGTTGTGATTTAGTGTCTGACAGAGGCACAGAGACCAAGCCCACTGCCCTCCACTTCCATTAGTTCCACGAGCCAAGGTCACTGGCAACGTCAAGCCACGAGTGCCGTTCAATAGCCTCACTCGCTTTCATAAATCCAGCTCACCAGCAGGACCTCTCTCCGCTCTCACAGACAGCTGTGAGCCCTACGTACATCCAGACATGCTTCATATACTGACATTAGATAAAGAAAAACGCAGCGGTATAACTACACAGAAGTTTGGAAATAATTAAATATGCAGTTAATGAAAACTTTTTGTTGTTGTTGTTGTTTTTGAATGTTGGAGAAAAAGTTTATATTTCTAAAATACACAGAAATATTTTTGGTTTCCTGTTTCTTCATTTGCATGCTTTGACCTTTGTATTTATAGAAATTAACCCTTAAATGATTGAACAGTCATGTAGTTAGGAGGGATTTTACTGTTGCGTTTCATATGTATATGAGATGTGTACACGAGTGGTGACTGTATGGTATAAAAACCAGGAAGGGAAACACCTGAAACCTCAGGTGCACAATTTTCTCTGTCAATTTTCAACAAAGTAGGTTAAAACATTTTGTGCGTTGTTAGATTTTTGAAAAAGAAATATGTTTTCACTTTCACAGAATCTCAATTTTGTGAAAAAACAAAACAAAACAGGAATAGATTATAAATTTAAAATAAAATGTATGTATAGATGTATATCCATCCTCAGCCATTTATCCTTTTCAGGGTCGTGGGGGGCACTGGAGCCTATCCCAGCTGGCGAGAGGCGGGGTACACCCTGGACAGGTCGCCAGTCTGTCGCAGGGCTAACACACATAGACAGACAACCAGTCGCACTCACAGTCACTCCTGCATTCACACCTATGGGCAATTTAGAGTTTTCAATCAACCTATCCCCACAAATTGCATGTCTTTGGACTGTGGGAGGAAGCCGGAGTACCCGGAGAGAACCCACGCAAACACGGGGAGAACATGCAAACTCCACACAGAAAGACCCCGGCCTGATGAGGCAACAGTGCTAACCACTGTGCCACCGTGCCGCCTACGGAAGATGAAGTAAGTAGATTATTGTAGG
>VURO01050832.1:86253-103484 GCA_015108175.1 Pelvicachromis taeniatus | reverse complement strand
GGGGTATAGTATGGTTTATATAACCACACACTCAAGAACTTACCCAAAATCTTTTTTGCTCTTCTTCTCTTTATGAATCTATTGAAACTTTAGTCTGATAGAAGCGGGGTACCGTTTATTAATTTGCTCCCCAGAGAGATCCAAACTGAGTTATTCTTCCAATTACATCTGGGAGAAAGTAAACACAAAGGCACATAAAGGTAGGTAGAGAGCTCCCCTAGGGTACGCCATTGCCCCTTTTCATAAAAGGACCCTTGTAATCCCTGTTTTATATTCGAGAGAGACCTAATTCTGCTACTGAGAAATAGGGTCGTATTACAAGCTTTTAAAATTCTTTGTTCCAGCAATTAAGATTGTTTTATTACACAAAACTTTTTTTTTCTGAGGCTGAATCACTAATGTAAGCAGCACTTATGAGGACTCATGTGTGTTGTTTTACATTCATATATATATATATATATATATATACACACACACTGGGCCAAACAATTGATGTGCACGTTTTAGCAAATTATTAATTGGCTCCCTCAAGAGCACTGCAGATGTCCTATCAAGTACAGATCAGGCCATGGGACGCTGGTCACCAGGCCTCATTACCTCCAAGGTTGTCAGACACACACACACACACACACACACACACACACACACACACACACACACACATGCTCTTTGCTGTGTGTATGTGAAACTGAAGGGGAATTAATCATCTACATTGTGCAGATGAAAATGCCCTTTAGTCTGCAAGGTTATATTTGCTCCCTACTGGGTTAGACCGTCATCAGCACTGCACATTAACATACATGCAGACACTGTAACTGGCTTTAAAATGTATAGATAATATCAGTATAGGGTCATATTAGTGATATTTTGAGACATAATCTCACCTCATAAACCTTAATATGTCCTTCAGTTGAAAGAAGAAGAGTAGCATGCAGTCACATATATTGTTGTATTATATATTGTAAGTGCAGAAAATGAAATGGTAATGTTCTACAAACCTGAGCATATTTGGAGCTGATGAATCAGAAAGTTTGCTGATTGTGTTTTACTTTTGGTAAAAGGCGGAATAGCACAGAAACGTGTCGCTGGAAGCAAAGTGGACTAGAGTCTGATTCTCATACTTTTTTAGACATTTTCATACCATAAAAGACCACAAACTACAAGGTTCAAGAACTTAACTACCCGGCAAGACAGACTCAGCCAGCCACCAACAAAAGCTTACCATCACACCAATTACAGCCTTAAGCTTCACCACCCCGTGGTCCACCCAAACCTCCAGTGCTCCCCAGCCCCAAATGCCGACCCCACCCTCTCAGTTTATAATCAGAGTTGCCGAGGTAAGCAGAGTGAAAGCACAGGAAAGGCAGCGGGGGCTGGTGCTCGACCCCCCATTCAGTGCAGTCAGAGGGCCGTCCCGGGGCCCGAAAGCTCAGATTACACCGCACATAATGAGAGACCTGGCTCAGCAGGCTCTGCCTCTCTTTCTCTCCCTCTCTCTCTGTTGCTCTTACATAGACACACAGACCGAGCTGCTGTGGTATTATTGCTGAAGTCCTGCTCTGTTTCTCTCTTTAGTTGTCTCTGACAACTGCCAGCACAGCTGCTTTACATGTCCCTGTACGGCCGAGGGAAATAAGCAGAGCTCTTTGCTGTGTTGATTTTTTTATTCAGTTTGCATACTCAAAACAAAGTTCAATGAAAAATGTTATTAACTTTTATATATAACATACAATATATAATTCACTTATATATATATGTGTTGCACATGCCTTTTGGAGGACTCAGTAATCAGCAGTATAGAATATATGGTGCTATTGACATTTGACTGCAGTAATCTATGCACCTCCCTATCTTATCCATGCTTGATGTGTTTGATGGTTTGTGTGTCTGTCACCTGATATACAGTTATGTTTATGCGCAGCACACAAATGGGTAAATTACAAGTAGCCAATGAATCTGCATCTTAGCTGATCTAATCTCATTTCGGCTGCTTATATGCAGTATTTATATGTACTTTGACAGTATGGTAAATAACATTAGATGAATTTCACCTGACTTCACCTGACTTAGTTTTTTAAATGTACTTCTTTATGAATTAGAAACGTTTTTTGAACTTTTAAAAGAACATAAATCAAAAGCCTCACAAAAGATTTCAGACAAAGTTGCAGAAAGAAAGTGAGAGCATATCTCAGCAACGCTGGCCTGTCAGAAACAAACTTGAAAGATAGAATCAGGATCCAGAGGGATTTTCAGCTAAAAAAAAAAAAAAAAAAATAAAAGAGGAAAAAAAAAGGAAAAAAAAAAACCCAAAAAAAAAAAAAAAAAAAAAAAAAAAAAGAGCCAGGACTAAGAATAAACTCACTGGATACTTTGCTAAGCATGCTTTGCTAGTATTGTGCTGGACCACTTCTTGCCTTCAGAGCTGCCTTAAATCTTTGTGGCATCAATGATGTTGGAAACATTTTTCAGATTTGGGTCCAGTTGATGCAGATTTGACTGCTGCACATTCATTATGGTTTTTTGTTTTTCTTGTTCCATCACATCTCAAAGGTGCTCTATCAGATTGAGATCTAGCATCTGTTGAGTTCATTTGAGAGCAGTGAACTCTCTGTCATGTTCAAAAAACCAGTTTGACATGATTAGAATTTTATGATATGGCATATTATCTTGCTGGGACCAGCCATCAGAAGATGTGTACACTGTGGTCATAAAGTGATGGACATGTTCAGCAACAATACTCAAGTAGATTGTGGTATATAAATAATGCTCAGTTGGTAATAAATGGCACTGCGCCAGAAAAATATTCCCCAGACCATTATACCACCACCCGTCTGAATCATTGATACAATATAGCTTTTTTTTCCCCTTAATGTTTATCCAGAGATAGGTTAAGAAAGTTGTATTCAAATAAAATGCTACTAAAAACTAAAACCATAAACTGCATAGAATTTTATTTTTTAATCACTGGTGGGATGATTCATTCAGTTGCGAGAGGTATCGGATCCCAATCCCGGATAAGCCCCACTCTTTGTTAAAACCTTTACTCAAGATCTAGAGTGACACAGGATGTAAAAAGGTAGGGCAAAGCAAATCCTAAATATCAAATCAAAGCAGGTTTGCCCCAAGTCCGTTTCAAAGCACACATTTTCAGTTATACTGAACAGGACTAATTCTAGCAACCACACAACACAGACCTCAGTGGCTCTATGAAAAGAAGCACTTGGTGCTGGAGCAGGATGTGCAGGCTCATTAACCTGCAGATGCTGGCCTGCGGTGGCAAACCTGGAACATGCAGAGAAAGACACCCATAAGAGAATTGGAGCAGCACCATCCCAGTATTGCTGCCAGTGACTGCACAAATATGAGATTCACCTGGTCACAATAATAATGTTAGATCCAGAATGGAGGAGGCCAACTACTCTTGTCTGAGAAAACAGCATTTTGTTTTTCATTTTCAAGGGAAAGGGTACCATTAATTCTGGTCACATAATCTTGAAAATAGTTAGGTTCACAGTCAGAATAGGTGAATTTACTGTTCAAATAAGTGTTGCGTGTAGTCTTTGAAAGCAGCTTGTTATTTGCAGAGTGCAGGAAACTGGAAACCAAGCAAGCAACACTCAACACCTGAAAGAAGCAGAAAATCCAGCACAATGTAAACCAAAGGAAGTGTTTTTTGTTGTTGTTGGGTTTTTTTTTATCTCATTCTCTAGCATTGAAATAATCACTGTTTTAAACATGATGTAAGATCCGTTTTGACTGACCAGTAATTCACTTTTATCTTATTTATTTTTGTTTTATTCTTAAAGCAGAGTTGGAAAAAGTTCAGACATTCTGTACTTAAGTAGAAGTAAAAATACTGCTGTTAAAAATACTCCAGTAAAAGTTGAAGTACTGATCCAACTTCTTTACTCAAGTAAAGGTATAAAAGTACAGGCTCTGAAATGTACTCAAAGTAACAAAGTAAAAAGTAGCTCTTTGTCAGACATTTCTCATTTTGTTTTTGCCAACATTGTAAAGGGCGACTTTGCCTCTGAACAAAAAATGTGTACAGTCAGGGGTTAAAGTGGGATTCAGGAGAAGGGGGGACCCTAAAATTGGTTGTAATGGCTCAGTGTGGGGAAAAGACTCATAACTCACAATAATTTCTATTAAGATCAGCTGGCCTGCTGCTCTTTGTGGATGTACACACATGAATTCAACAACATGTCAGTTGTCCTGGCTGATTTCAATGCTCTACACTGACAGTACACTGTTTATGCAGTCTTTATAGTAGACTGTATAAATTAGGTATGAAGGGGGAATTAGATCAGTGAGCCTCATCAGCTAAAATTCAAATGAATCTCTGGTACACTTCACGTAACCTTACTCTGGCCATGAAACCACAGCCACTGTGCACCAGTCACACACTGTTCTTTAATTTAAACCATCACACTACAGCAAACTAACCAGTTAATCTTGCATTAACCTGCAGAGTATTTTCATGCAACCTAGTTAGTGTACCTCAGTTTGTTTAGCAGCATGTTTCACAATATGAAAAAAATAACAATGCAACATGTACAGAGCCAATATCTGATTTAAAAACACAAGGACTTACATGTAAGCTTCACATTTTCAGTTGATCAGATCCCACTGAGCAGTCCTCAACTTTAAATCTAACCTCTCTTCTTCCTCTCCTCTCCTGTCCTGTTATTCTTATCCTTCTCCATCTCTGAGTGAAGGAAGTTCTCTTTCTTTTGTCTCCCTGTGAAATACAGCAGCTGGACCTTTAGCTAGCAAGCCAGCTGTGACAAACTGCACAGGAACAGTTTGTGTGTTTGCTGATGTTTGTTGAGCTGATAAAAATGCCACATTTGAAATGACCTGCCACTTAAAAATGTTACTCCCTTTATGCCCCCTCCTCTTTTGTAGAGCTAGCAGGATGCTGAACTCATGGACATCTGCAGTCGTTCTGGTGCTGTGGTAAAAACAAAAACAGAACAAAAACAAAACACCTACCCACTTTTAACCCCTGACTATTGCACACGTTATCTCTTTTTATGCAAGAACAGGACTGCCTTTCATGTCTTTCTGTTTAGACTCAAATCGGTTTGATGTTTGAAGCCTCGCATTGATGAAATAATAACTCGACCCAAAAGCAAAAGTAAAAAGCCTGTTTAAAAAATTTAAGTAGAAAGTACAGTTAATTCTTTAGAAATATAGGAAGTATAAAGGTTTGTCAAATAAAAAAAAATAAAACAATTAAATTAAAACAATTGAACTCAGGATGGTTAAAACCCTTCAGAAATATTGGGGTTCAAGTTAATATATTCACTGTAAATCAAATCAGTCATAGGGTAAAAGGACGGCTATAAATGCAAAAAAAGGAAACGATGAATTCACTTGTTACTAAATTAGTGTCACTTTGCATCGTCTTATTTATTTATTTAATTTACACACAAATAGATAATTTTATATCAGATTTAAATTAATTCAGAAGAATTATAAACTACTCATTACTCCAGAATAAACATGATATGTCAGATTTTTGTCCATTTCTGATCATCTGTAGCAACCTTATCTTTTGAATCACCGTATTATCAGTTTTATACAAACATTTTAAAACGAGATTTACGATAGCAAATTAGGACAATTATATGTTAAATGAATAAACTCATTATCTAGAGAACGTTTCTTCAGAAAACACACACTTTATAAATAAATATAATAACAATTTGAATACGCTTCTAACGTGACCCGGAAGTGTTTTTATTTACACCGGATATAGAGCTTGTCAATGTGACCTGTCTTCACTCGCACAGAGTTATGTTTTAATAGATGCGATTAGATAAATACTTGGAAAATGTTTCTCACCACAGTAAACTGTGAGTATTTTATTCTCTTAATTATTGTCTTCAAACAGCACGGCGCATGCGTACCCAGAGCTCTCCCGAACGCTGTTGTGCGGTTAGCTGATGCTAAAACGCGAGCTGCTCTTAAATATACGTCTGTTCCTGTGGGCAGTCATTGTGAAATATTTGATTTTTGTTTGTTTTTTTCACACATTTTTGTGGTTTTGTGTCTTAGAGAGGTAGATTTAGCTTCTGGATGGCACACCCAGCAATATGTGTTAGCATTCACTGGGTTTTGTGTGAAAATCTCAGAGAGCACCTGTGCTACTCGAAAGGTGGTTTCTCTTTTCATTTAGATGTGTAGGAGAGTCTTTGAGTTTTCAGAGGCTGGTGTTGGCTAGCTGTTAGCAAGTTTCCACTAAAATCCACTTACTCTGAGTGCTGCTGTACTGTATCTGTTGGATTCACATGCATATTCTTTCTTCTCCTTCTTTTTTACAGTGGCGAAGGCAAAATCCAAGTAAGTGCACTGGCTGATTCTTTGAAAGTCTAGTCAGTGGGCCTCATTCACGCATGAAACACAATGCTGTTAATAAACCGTGCAGACGAAATTTCTGTTTCATTAAAATAATCTTATCTGAATTTGCACTTTGGAGTACAGATGTATGGCTCCTTCAGGCTATGGGAACGAACAGTTGATGAAAGCCAGGCTGTCTTAGAGCATTTAAACACACATCTCTGCACATACTGTTACTTATCTGCATGTTGGATCCCATTCCTAATGCAACTCTCACCATTTGTCCAGGCCGAAGTCAAGCAGGAGTCTCGTGGGATGTGATGTTTGTATTGTTTGCATTGTGATCTTTATTGAGAGTAGAAAGCAGATGAAGGAGAGTCTGGACAGGTGGAGGTATGCTGTGGAGAAAAGAGGAATGAAAACTACAAGGAGCAGAGGTGGTGAAGGTGGATGAGGTTAAATACCTGGGCTCAGCCATCCAAAGCAATGAACAGTGCACAAGAGACTGCAGGCAGGGTACCCAGGTTGCCTGTCCAGCTGCTCACTTTGTTTCCACCAGTCACTTCAAACTGATTAAAGCCACCTCACTGACAAATATTTTTCTTTTGAAGTAATTTTTGTCATGTTAATGAAAACATGTGATATTTCTGAAGCAAAGAGTCTATTATTGTGTGACTTTGAAGGGTTCCTCCTGTGACACTATCCCCCCGAGTTCTTTCTACTTTAGTTGTGCCGATTGCAGGTAGCGTGCACAAGCCTGACGGGTTGGAATATTTCAGTGCACAAATCCAATTTTGTACAGAGGTTAAGAACATTTCAGCACGTGCACCTGTGAATGAGGCCTGTTGTTAGTGTCTTGTGTTGACATGGCAGTCACCTCTGTGTGTTGCTCACCTGTCAGGACCATCCTGGTGCAGATGATGAGTGCTGCAGGGACCGGATACTGCTTCAACACCAAGAGGAACCGACTCCGAGACAAACTGGTGCTGCGCAAACACGATCCATTTGGTAAGAGCTGTGTGAGGTCAACTACGACATACAAATGCTCATTAAAGCAAAGTCCACGCACCCAGGATGTCTTTTCCTTATCTGGCTTCACTTTTTCAAATGGTAGAAAGAAGGCTAAGGTGGTTGTCACTTTAATAAATCAGTACTTGAAAAGTGAACCCAGGGTTTCGTAATCTCCCTTTGAGCACCCGGAGAGTATATGAATGTTTTTCTTTTAACTTGTCAACTGTTTGTATTTAAACATGATCAAAACGTTCTTTCCAAACCTCCAGTTCAAGATCATCTTCTCGGGCATATCTACAAAGCTTCCATGGTGGCTGCTATTTTTTTAGAGCTGCCCCTGGCTGTCTTGTTCTGACCATTTTCACTGAGAATTTTACCACTGACCTCAGTGTGGTCACAATTAGTATGATGTATGCGGCTGCTTTACAATGTGGGAGCATGGTGCTGTCGCCAATGTCAGAAATTTTGAGTTGATAACCCAAACTTTTGACTTATGGATGCCAAAAATCCGTTAAAAGTTGATAATCTTTCACTCTGTGGAGAAAAAACAACAACAATTGACATAAATATGTTACCATGAATTCCAGTCTAGGTACAAGACCAGAAAGATGTTTGTCTTTCTTTGTCTTCACAAGCACATTTAGAAGAGACAATCTGAACTGTGGTCTGGGTTTTTCTCACTGCTTGGCCAATTTGACAGATTTGCCTCCTTGTGAGTTAACATTTTTCAGTGGACCTGTTTTCAGAACGTGTTGGTCACACCTTCTGTTCAGCCCTGTGCAAAATAAACAAAACCCACATTTGGAGTGACCCTTGACTTCCACCTACTTTCTGCTTTTTGTCTTTGCAGTGAACAAGCACGTCCTGTTTTTTGAGAAGAGGAAGATCAGATCGATTTAACCGCAGCACACCGACACACACAGATGGACAAAATGAACTTGCAGAGGTTTAAAGACACCGTTTTTATTGCCGGGGATGGTACAGCGGGTTAATCGGATGGCTGACGTGTCTATCAGAGAATTTCTTCCTGGATGGATAAAAGTGGAACTCCAGGCTTAAACAAAAGAGACTTGAAACCAGAAAAGTGATGTTATGTAAGGGGACCACCGCTGCCATGATGTGACGCTGTTCATTAGTTCAAAAATTGATTTAATTGGGTGAATGTACTCAAATATTTGTGAAACATTTGTTGTGGTTAATTCAATAAATAATCTCAATGATTCACTTATCGTTAATGGTAATCAATTTTAAGCAATCTTCAGCAGCAAATTTTCATAAGAACGTTCAGTGTTGAGTCTCTGTGACCCCGTTCAGATGTGGTCCCTTAACATCAGGGTCTACTGCTACTCCTGGAAGAATTCATTTGGGAGGTCCCGTCTGTAGGGGAAAGACGTCTGCGTGCCAATGGCCTGCACGCTCACCCCTGCCACCAGATTGGCTCTGCGGGCCATATCCTCCAGAGGCATGTGTGGGTGGCTGGCCAGGTAAAATGCCAGTGCTCCAATGAAGCTGTCGCCAGCACCCTGGGAAGAAATAATACAACAATGCATGGTTAAAGGGACCTTATTTTCAAACAAGTGGCAGTTAAATACTGACAACATTTTAAGTAATGAGGTCAGAGTGTGTGTAGCCAGGTTTACAGTTTTTTCTCTTGGCTCTATATGTCACAAAGATAATGACATTTATGAGGGGCAGCCAATCAAAAGAAAGATTGCTGAAACAGGTACTTTCACACACGGGATGAACCGATGAACAGGAAAGTAGAAATGAATCCCTCTACAGTCTATATGTCAAAATATACCACATAAATTATGTAATTTCAATCCCTTTTATTTCACTTGTAATGTAAACTGGCTAAAATAATAAAACACTGACATCTCAGGCACATTTTCCCAAATTTCTTTTTGTAAAAAAAATTAGGGTTTTTCACCAGATTTCATTACCACAGATTTGTCACGTACACTCTGGTGCCCCTTCATTAACGCCACTCCTCATTAATCTGATATGAATCTAAACTCTTTTTCATATAAATATGTACATACAACATGTTTGATTCACTTTTGGACTGAGCTACTTTTTTTATTTATTAGTATAAGCTGTAGATTTTTACCGTTATCTACTACTTACTTGCTTTGTCTGCAATTTATCCATCACGTAACAATTTAACCTCCTTATAAATTACTTTTAGCAGTACTACTATTGGCATTTCAGGCTATTTACAGGCCCATAAAAACTGGAGAAAAGGCCTTAAAAGGTAATAGATTGACATTTAAATTCACATTAGCTGGGTTTTAAAAGCTCAACGTTACATCACAGCATTGCATTACAGGTTTACAATTTCAAGCTGCATTTATGTTTAGAAATGATTACTGATTGATGTCGTTGTCTAAAAAATAATTATTGAAAAGAGAATAACCATCCACAGTATTCATTTTAACTGATAATATTCAGTAAATATCCTGGCATGAAATTATGCTGACACTGGCTTGTGTAAGATAAAAAAAAATATTATAATATATGATTTAATCGAAGAAATATGTTACCTGTCACTATGTTTTTGTGTTAAGTAGTCCTAAATTATTTGAGTGTTTGTTACTAAAGAGCCCGGCTTTATAAGGGCCTTTCAAAGTTTTTGTTTGGACACCGGCTGCTTTTATTAATTTTCTGTGAATTCCTTGTCATTTTCCGAAGAATACATATATAATTTTTTTTACTAAGCCACTTAACAGATCTATGAATCATTCAAACAGGAAAAAGGCTCCTAACTCAAGGGATGAGTCACTGTTGTGTCTACGCACAAGAAACAATTTAACAAAACAAACAAACAAAAAAATGTAAATTGTATCTTTAGTCACTTAGTTACTAACAACTTGTAACAAAAACATAATTGTTCCCATGTCTTTAGTTGAACCTACAAAAAAAATGCCAATTAATAAAAATAAAAATAATTGGGCTATTAGCTGAAAACATGCCGTATATCTGCATGGTGTGCAGATATACGGCATGGAGTGGAGGACAAAAGAAGTAGCAGGCCTAAAAAAATATATCTACAACAGATGAACAGTTAAGTGATATCCTTAAAAAATAGGCCCTTCAGATGATCTGTCAATGGAAATATTCTTAAGGAAGTGAAATGGGAAGAAAAGAGTGGACTGAAAATCAGTAGCAACGGGTCATATGAATTGTACTTCTGTGTATCTTTGCACATGCGTCATTGTCAGTGTGTCCGATTTTCAGTTTTCCAAGCAAAATATAAAGAAATGAGCCTAGCTCAAGACTTTTGCACAATACCATATTCTTACAGCCAGATGACAGTTTATCAGTTATTAACTGTATCAATCACTTATTTGTGACAGCTTAATATTTCACTACCTTTATCTTTTAGCCTGCCTTTAAACTGGAATTTGCAGCTTTTTATTATCTACTAAGTATAATAGTAGATAATAAAGTGAAAAACATTTTAGTTTTTCACTTCTACTGCTTATTCTTCTATTTTTAGTACAAATTATTATTATTATTTGGTTTCATATATTAGTTGCATGAATCTTTCCAAGGTCCCCCAAATACTACTGAAGTAACTTTTTGGATTAGCTGTACCCCTGGACTATTGTCCCAATTCCTGAAAACATGTAAGGTGGAATGACAATAGTGTGTGAGAATGAAAAAAAATTGTCAATTTAAAATATTTGGATTTTTTTTCTCCTCAAGTTTTCCTAAAATGCTTGTTTATTTGATAACATGAAACATTATACTTAAAAGATGAAGGAAAGCTTCATGTTTATATTCAATAAGCCAACAGTAGGGGGTGCTGTGGCATTTTCCAGCTGTTTGACTTGTACTGCTGCCTGCATCTAGTTTGCAATGACTTACTGGTTTGCCCTGTGTGAAAGTGTGTCTGTCGACTCTTTAACAAAACATCAGCACTAAGGGCTTTAATCGGTTTCACGTAAAACCAGCAGAGTCATAAATCTGGCACTCGTGAAACGGCTTAAATGTGATGTGACTGTTTCCCAGCATCCTTTAATGTCTGAGGAAGAATGTGGTCCCGTTGAGTGTTTTATCATCTGATCAAATGACTACAGAAAGTAAAGTCTGCCTTCACTAATTGTTTTAAAAAGTCAGCTGAGCAACACGCGGCTGCCTCCTAACCTAAATGCCAGCAGCTCTGGTTTTGGCTATTACCATGAGCGCATAAATCAAACCCTCATCTATTGATAAAGAAGGAATGTGCTGTGTACGCCCTGGAGGGGTGGTTTGCTGGGACGGGATGTCTAGAGGGGGTGTGTGTGTGTGGGGGGGGGCTCACTGATGGGAAAAAGCACACTGGTATGTGGCGACACGCTCATGTTTAACCACAAATGGCCCCCCGACGCTGGTTCACACAAGCCCGCTCCATTACTCATCACATCGGCGCTCAAAAGACTTCATTGCACTCTCTACTGAGCACCTCTGTGAGCCTCCCCTGCTCATCCTCCAACTGCAAAGTAACGCTTTTGTCAAAGTGATGATTCAGTGGCATGGCGCAAAAACAAAAATCCCCAGCAACCCCCGAAATAACACTTCTGATTTGACCGTTACTGCACCTCTCCCTCCCGGCTCTTGCCTCTGGTGTGACTCCTGGACGGCAGAGATGCTGGAAAGAGTGAGATCAGAGATGAAACATTTCACAGGCCTGCTGGATTTCCATGTTTAAACCCTTGGCGTGTTTATGTCTCCTGTCTGGTAGCTGGGCTGGGTTACAGTGAAGCCTGCGTTTGGAACCGAAGCTTTGGTGAAGCGGTCCCACTGGTTTGACTCTGGCCCATCTCCCAGTTAACATGTTGGGGTTGAGACGACTTTTGAGTGGGGATTGATGGTAGCAGCCAAAAGATTATGTGATAGAAACTGGAAGATTTCAGTCTTCATACTCACGACAATAGATGATTATTTTTTAACCACAGGATGCTTCACATGATGACGTCCCAGTAATCCCTGCAAACACAGCCACCTCTGTCTTGTCACACTACAACAGGGTGCGGCTGGAACAGGTTTCAGATGAGCCAAATTCTTTATGAATAATTTAAAAAAAAGCCTTTAAATGCATTCCTCGACAGACAAAAGTGACGTAAATTGGACCTATTTCTTTTTTCCTGATTGTTCCAAGTGCTCTAAAGGAGAATAGACAAACAGACTCCCATGTTAAAACTGGAGATAATATTCTTAGAGCCTGGTATAAAATCTGATTTAGTCTCCTATTATAACAAATGTACAAAAAGTGAAAAAAGCTTAAAGTCAGAAGGTGTGGCAGCTTGTTTGACAGGCTTTAGAGTCGAGTTTGACAAACCCATGAAATGCGTCACGTATACATACATCACATATAAATCCTAACATTTATGTACAGTAAATGTACAGTTAGACTTTTTATCTGCTACTGTAGCTTCCAACAAAGGGTTACGGTTAATAACCTCTGTGACCACAAACTGCAGTTACGCCAATGGCCACTTGAGGCTGGCTCGAAAAGTGAGTCAAACCCATAGACTTCCATGTTAAAACGCCCAACTTTACAGCAGCAGTAAACATTAAAACAGCCTGGCACACAAAATTATTTTAGTAGATATAGCCAACTTTCCACTTCAAAAGATCTTTATAGGACTGAATTTACTTATTTACACTTCCATCTAGATTTTGTTAGGGCTTAAAGTCAGAGGTGTTCACACAGGTACCTGTTTGCTGGTTGGAGGTACTAATTGAAGGCGCTTACACAGAGCTTTGGGCTGATTTAATGCCTTTTTGAGCATTTTTGTTTGAATTATCTGACTAATATGGCTTCCCGTCTAGTACAAACAGTCTTAAGAAGTCTTTGCTTAATTTTGGGTGAGTGAAATTGTATGGCACCGTAGTATTTTATTAGTCTACACATTGAAATACGCTAAGGTTTTACTTGCCTGGGTTTCAATATCCTGCACTTTGAATCTAACGAGCTCCTTGCCACAGAGCACTCAACACTTATTTGCACAGTAAAGTCAGCCATTCTGACCTGTGACTGTGAAGCTGGCTGTTTTAACAGTAGGAGGGATTCATAACGACATGGCCAGAATTACTGGTGCCCCTCCAATTTACAACAAAAAACAACTTTCTCCTGTGAGAAAGGGTCCACCATTCTCAATGATCCAGATCTTACATTTCATTTGAAAAAAGGCAACAAATGAAAAGGGCACATAACGTATTTTTAGCATCGATTAAATGTGCAATCAAGCCTCTTGTTTCAAAATATGGTTGCTTCTAGCTCAAAGAAACCAACATGGCAGTGGTCAAAATGCTAAGCCTGAGACTTTAAAAAGTAGTTGTGCATGCTTTAAATACAGACTGATTCCACTGCACATTTTCAATTTGGTTGCAAGAATAAAACTCAAAAAGTTTATAAACTCAAAAGTTTATATGTTTAGCTGAGGGGAAAAAAACCTCCATGTGATTATCTCAGTGCACTAATTCTGAATATAATTTTAGTGTGTGTTGCATTTTTCATTCCAGGATAGCTTAATATATTTATAAAAGGAAGCATTTTGAGGAGAACTAAGCATGTAGAGAGACTGAACAGAAAAAATGTAATTTGTAGGCTTTAAAAAAGTTAAAAGAAAAGTTAAATAGTGCTTTGAGCCCTTTCAAAACCAGATATAAGGCCATAAGACTTCACTGTTCCAGTCCAAACTTCAGCTCACTTGCTTGTACAAGCCATTGCCCAACCTTTCTGTGTCTTACTAACATCTCTTTCCCTGAGACTGGCATGTGACGCTACTGGATCAGGCAAATGAAGCTCAACAAGTTTGACAAGCGCTCCCCCCTTCAGCTTCGCTGCCGCTGCCCTCGACACACTTTGGTGAAGGTTAGATCTGGAGGCCCGTCAATCAAGTGACACAAGCGCTCGGCGTGGATGAGCTGTGATGCTCTCGCTGCTCGGCCACCCGACCGCCGTGCCTTGACCTCTACGCAACTCCTCTGCCTGTTCTCCGCTGATACTCACACTGAAGTTAGAAAGTAGGGTGGCAGACACGTCTGTGAGAAGCTCACCAAATTAAAAAAGTGGAACTTCTCTCCAGTTTGTCTTTCTCAGGAGCCAATGATGTAAATATATGACTTTTACAATGGGTCAATGGACAATGGGAAAGGAAAAGGAAGTAAAAACAATAAAAGACTAAATTCACAGATAAACGGAAACAGTGACACGTCAAAGTAAACAACGGTCGGCACTTTTGAATTCATGTTATTTTAACAGCAATTTTGAGCCTTCATGATTTCATACAGGAGATAATCACATTACATTTTTAAGAAATATAATATATTATTTTGACCCAGAACGAGTTATTCCTGAAAGATGAGCTTAGTGTCAGACTGCAGGTAAAAAGGAAACCTTTCAAATGCTCTAACTTGTGACGACCAGACACCTATCCCACATTAAAGTTTATCCAAAATACACCTTATAAAGTTTTCTCTGATG
The DNA here is from genome assembly GCA_015108175.1 of Pelvicachromis taeniatus. Lineage (NCBI taxonomy): Eukaryota > Metazoa > Chordata > Actinopteri > Cichliformes > Cichlidae > Pelvicachromis > Pelvicachromis taeniatus. The sequence continues at coordinate 88,654 of VURO01050832.1, read as the reverse complement.
GAGACATATAAAACATCCAGGACACAGATGCACTGAAACGCTCATGTGTATCTAAAAAGAAGGCCCGTAACTGGGGGAATACTCATAGTATGAAGGTAAATGCTTTTGGGGCTTTATTAAATATACTGAAGCTATTATATAGAAAGAAAAGCAGGTGGAAGACCTTTTTGTTGCGGCTGTAGTGCGATTTGCTGCTCTACTGTCTGATTAGTAACTGTTATTTAGCTGCTTAGATAGTTTATTAGTAACCACAACAGATTACACTTACCTTTATTTTATAACTTTAGTAGCTCTATTAACCCCCCAACAATGACAATCCTGCAGTAAATCCACTGAAAGTTTTCTGTTTCCTGCAAAAGTACTTTTATCTGATTGGCTGTCAGTGATAAAACTGAGAAATTACCTTGTTTTGAAGCTTCATGCAGCATAAAGTACAAATGGTGCGTGTGTGTGTTTGTGTGTGTGTGTACTCGAGGAAAACACAGAGAAGAACAGCTGAATAGCTGCTAACTGCCACGGCTGCACAGACAAACAAAAGAGAGCATACAGAAACACAACAGTGTCCATCAACGAAAAATCCAAAGACAACAGCAGCGCCCACACGCTCTGATTGACAAGTGATCTTTGTATAGTGAAGAGCGGCAGTGAATGCAAAAAACCAAAACACAAAACAAAAAAGAGAGCCTATAGAAAATGCAGATTTTACAGAGCCTGTCGTCTTATAGTCCACTGCACCCACTGACTGTTCGAGAATCTGCACCGAGCAACAGTATTTCTCACCCAGAGGCCCTCTGCTATGACAGAAGGAGTTATTTGCAGTTAACTCCTGAAACCTACCGCTTTTGTCAATGAAAGGCACCCTGGGGAGAGCAAAGACTGGCTGAGGGGTAGTGATGACTCACAGAGCCTTCGACGCTCGGAAGCTTCCAGTAAGACTCGCAGATCAAAAGCATGCTTAATTGGACCAGTTAGGGCCCCTTTGCATCTTTGATCCATCTGCAGCCTTTTGTCTTAGTCTTCAATCGGCCTTTTGTGTGTTTAACACTGATCGACATGACTGAGCGTTTGCGGAGGCCTGGGCTAACATCTGGGCAAACAGCAGCTGGTGAAGCACGTGCACTCCATTAAAACATGGTGATGTGGCAGTTTTTTTTTTTTTCACACTGACCGTGAGTTTGCAGGGTCGAGGAATGCAGTGAAGAGAAGAGGAGGAGGCATTCTCTTACCTCGGCCTTCCAGGAAGGAATCGTGCAATTGCTCCCGGAGAAGACTGGGAATAATTTGAGTGTCCAGACCAACTGTACTGCTGTAATGTCTGGTTTAGATAGGACTGTCTACCTCTCACCCTACACAGTGGACCTCCCGGTACAGTGGAAACTAAGGCCACCCAAGTCCTGCTGGAGCTTGGTGTGTGTGTGTGTGTTTATATGTGTGCATTAAATCTCATCTTACTGTCCACACAAAACAGCCAAGGCTCTGATCTCAGCAAGGGGAAGCCTGTACTCAATTTCAGACAAAAGAGGGCACGGATGGATGAAGGATGAAGGAGCAGGATGGGGGAGACCCGCAGTAGATGAGTGTGTTTGCTTTGTAATTCATCCAGATTCACGGCCCTGACTCATCCCGTAGTGCTCTTCAGACAGCTGCACGACGAGATGCTGATGAAATATTTACAAGCTACGCGATTTAGCAACTGCGTTAGCACTTTGTTGACCAAACTCAATCAATCAGCCTGACATAATCCAGCTGGGACAAGTTGGAATAAAAACAAAGATGGCGGTTTGGTACCGGGTCACGGCACCTGCGGCGCCCAGCTGAACAGTAGCTAAAATAGCGAGAAACCGCAAGTGACTCAGTTTGTTGGTAGCGTAGCTGAAAACTCGCAATCTGCAACAAAACTTCACACTTGGGAGGCAATCTTTTTAAAACAGCTCTGTCACTACTGCTAGAAAGGGAGAAAAAGAGGGGAAAAAAAATCCAAGCAGTAATAACAGGCGATGTAATCTTAACTAAAAGGCCTGTGTTACCAGAAGAAGCTCAGAAGAATAATGGTCTCAAAAACAACCTGTTGTTTTTTTCCTCTCGCCAGTAAAAACAAGAAAGAGTCTTACTGGAAGAGGGATTATGATGTCCAAAAGAGTTAAACACAACACAATTTATGGGCCCATCAAAGAGCAGGAGGGGTGTGTGTGTGTGTGAGACGGGGGGGGGGCATGCAGCAGGCCCGACCACAGCTTTCTGCTGACTGATGCAAGCTCAGGAGGTGAGTCATGGACGAGGAGGAGGGCTGGTGTGTAAGTGCTCCTGAGGGCAATTGGGGAGAGCGAAGGTTATGAATAACGGGAGCTGTGTACTCCAAAAATGTGGGGACAAGGGGGGGGGGGGGGGGGGCCCAGGACGG
>VURO01050832.1:63851-86223 GCA_015108175.1 Pelvicachromis taeniatus | reverse complement strand
CTGTGCACGCATGAAAGCGAGAGCTGTGTTTGTCAAATATCAGACAGTGACCCTTGGATGACAAGTGAAGGCTCTTCGCAGTCTTTAATCCCCAGTTTCACAATATCTGATTTGGCATTCATGTAACGCTCAAATCACATGCTTGTTATAGTTTTTTTAACTGTACTGGTTGGAAATTGTGGCACAGTAAAAGTCCCCGGGGGGGGGAAGTGTTGTGTAAGAGAACCCATTACACACAAACAATTAAACCTCCCCAGGTTCGATTAAAGCAGAGAGGTGATTAACACCACTGAGTGATGACGTATTTGGTCGGTAGAACACATTCACCACAAAACCCCCAGCGGCAGGAAATGCAAACATCGGCCCCGGGTTCGTGTGACGAAAACAAGCCGCAGAGGCCGGTGTGAAATGACTCAGGCAGCACTCGGCATCCTTTAAAGACTGAAATCAGTTAGAGGAAACAGCCAGTGGTCACCACATCCTCCGGTTATCTTAAACTGTTCTGGTTGAGTAACAGAGCATCTGTAAGTTTGATGGAGGTTAGAGGAGCAGGACTTCACTCACTGATGATGCATGTGCAGAAGAAAGTGTGAGGAATTTCTGGGGTGGTTTTTTTTCCCTCTCTTAATGATGTACATTACGTGATATTCCTTACTGTTAGAAGTGGGCTTGATTGCATAATTTTCCATTTGACATATTTTTTCTTGTTAATATGGAAAGAGCTTCTTGAAAACAAACACTACTTCTGAGATAAAGGATACAGCTGAGTTTATAGAGAACAGTGGTTGCTATAATAGAAAATATATATTACTTGTAGAATGAACTTACTGCATATAGAAAAAAAATTAAGTACAACATAATTAAATATTATATTTTAAAGGACACCATGTGTATAAAAAGTAAATATCTGTTTACAGTAGTATTAATATCTGTTAGTTGACTAAAACCTAAAATCTGATAGACTCAAAACCTCCATCATTTGAATTGAAACTTTTGAATTTTAAATGTACTTTTAGCATACAATTTATCAGTTATTGTTAATAAACTCCTTCAAATATTTGTCTATAACTGCTGGTTAAAAACTTTTTCTCAGTCACCACCGTATTTATTCATTAATCAACAGGTATTCATGATGTTTAGCAACCAGTTTGCACAGTTTCTCGAGTGTATGTAGATTATAATTTAATGTATTTGCTGTCAGCTGTTAATAAATTAAACTGTTTGGTGATCATTTTAACTTACCAAGCTACTTATAACTGTCTACCAATATTAAAGCCTAATTAAATTATTAGGCTTTAATATTTACAATTTATTTTTGTTTGTTTCCATACTTTTAGATATTAATTCCCCTCATAATTCTATTCATAATGTTAGCAAGATTTTTTTTTTTTAACCATTTGGAAGCTTATAATTGTAACTATTTATCCAAACTGTTATGCTAATAATTTTGATAGCTAGCTACACTTTTAACCATCAGTTTTCCAACTTTTCCTCTTATTGTAGCTTGCTATTTTGTACTGTTTGACTGTATGTTTGTTTACTTAAGAATTTTTTTATTTGTTTATTTACCATATATCTTCCATTAGTAGCCTGTCTCTTTTAAACGCCGGTTTCTAATAAATGCCTCTTTGAAAACATGTCACGACAAATAAACGCCGGTCTCCAAAAGTAGCTGGGCGACCTTCAACTCAGAAGTCCCTCCGCGCTGTCTTCTTCTTCTTTTTAAATTTTATTGGCGGTTGGCAAACAACTGAATGGTGTATTACCGCCACCAACTGGTATGGAGTGTGACTGGAATGTCACAAAAAAAAAAAAAAAAAACCTCCGCGTTGTCCTCAGTCCTCCTGCGTCTCATCACTCCAGCTGTTTCCAATCAGTCATCATTTACGACCAGCGGCATTTAAGCCGGATGCAGCGACCGTCAAAGTGGGATTATTACACTGAACTGGAACTATCGGCTAGCGAACCTGCAAACTGTGATTTTCTGGTCTTTTACGTCCTCTCCTGGAGAGTCGGGCGGAGAGAAGTTTCGGGGAGCACCACTCGTGCACTGGGCTACCACATACAAGGAGACACTCGGGAGCAAAGGAGGAGCACAATTGGGAACTGCATTATTTGTGAACTGTTGGAATACTTTTCACCTCAGTCTAAAAACCACGCCTGGGTCCTCTTTCCCTCTCACTTCCGCAACAATTCCGAGAAGGGAATAAGAGCCGGTCTCTTTTAAACGCCGGGCCGGCCGGATAATTGTTTGAATAAATGCTCGGGCTACAATTGGAAGATATATGGTATACTTATTATTTTACACTAGTATATAGTGGAATATGAGCTGTGGAGAAACTTCATTTAGACTTGCACAAAGAAAAACTGTAGGTTTGTTTGTTAGTTTCACTGGATACCACTTAAAAACAGAGTTGGTGAAGGTAACACACCAATCACATATTCTTCATCTGTCAATGATGTACACTAACAGCAAGAACTATCATCTAGAATGCTTTTTGATGTGGTTTGTGTTAATATTAGCTGCACTATATATCTGCTTTCTTGTCTGTTTGTTCCTCCCATATTGGACTAAAACCTACAGTACTGAGTCTTAAGAGGTGATTTCAGTAGATTGCTGGAATCCATCCATCCATCCATCCATCCATCCGCTTATCCTTTTCAGGCGCGCTGGAGCCTATCCCAGCTGTCTTAGGACGAGAGGCAGGGTACACCCTGGACAGGTCGCCATTCTGTCACAGGGCTAACACATATACACAGACAACCATTCGCACTCACATTCACACCTATGGACAATTTAGAGATTCCAATTAACCTATCCCCACTAACTGCATGTCTTTGAACTGTGGGAGGAAGCCGGAGGACCTGAGGAGAACCCACGCAAACACGGGGAGAACATGCAAACTCCCAGATAGATTGCAGGAAGACACACACACAAAAAAACCATAACAGAGGAAGGCTGGAGTAAACCTGGGAAACTGAAAAAGAAATATATCAACTATGTTTCACTTTTAATAGCCTTTTTGATATTTTTGATCCCTAATTGTTTATTAGCATACTTAACCACCTGATTGTTCATTAAGCTGTAAGAACTAACTGATGTGTCACTACTTTGACTTGCTGGTTTAGACGTATTAAAAAGCAAAGATAAAACTGAATGGGTCATTTTGTGTCGATTTTATATTGGGTTTCTGGACTGATAAAAACTCTGAACCTATCCCCAAACTCTAGTCAGGAGACCATCAAGTCAGTTTTTAGGTTCTTAAGCTTTGATAGTTAATGGAAAACAGGGAATTTGAGAGGTTATGGTATTCTTACAGTTGTGTCCACTGCTGTGACCTCAGGAGCTGGAACATGTTTTAATGTAGACTCCCCTCCCTTGAGTACCACGCATCCTTGGGGTCCCAAGGTGACAATGACCGACCCACAGCCTCGTTTCAGCAGCTCTTGACCAGCCCGATGTGCCTCCTCCACACTGGCTACTGAGGTACCGGTGAGCAGCTCTGCCTGAAAGCGGACAACAAAGCATAACAGCATGAGGCGACACTGTTTATCTAACAATTTTCTTTTCTTTCTCTTTTCTTTGTCAGGGAGCCAAGCTAATCAGAGGTTAGGAATTAAAATTAAAGATAGAGTAAAACCAGGACTGGGGTGGGATACTGGGAAGTGCATTATGGAAATTCCCCGTGGCATAAGCCCAGTACCACAGACTGTGTGGTTATCAAAGCTTCATTTTCTGCCTTTTTTTTTTTTATAAAGAAAATGTTTGTTTTGTCTCTTTAATGAACACAATTATCACAACAATTTATGTCCAAGGATCTCTAATTAGTAGTCTATTCTTACTTGCTAAAGCTAACTGTGCTGTGTTAACAGCTCTGGAGTTGAGTCAGCAGTTAATTACACACTGTGGTCAGACAGACTCATAAAACACATTCAGTCTGTTAAGGATTTGCTGGATCCGTCAGCAGTCTGCAGGCCAAACATTTTCAAAGAGTAGATGCTCTGACTATGCTGCTTCATCTGGCTCCAAAATGACTAAACAGTGACAGAGCAGGACTCGACAGCTGATGTTTGAGAAACAACAAGGAAACTCAGATAACCACAGCAGTTCTTTCAAGATTAGTTACAGCAATTATCTCTGGAGGTTAAAATATACACCATGCAGTATTTTTCATGTATTCATGTGTACAACCGTATTTGAAAATTAGACTTTCTGCGACTCTCCTGGGTGCCGCTAAAAGCCTGGGATCTCATTTTTGTTTGAAGGAAACCAATTTTTCCACAAAAATACAAGAACATGACATTCATGCTCTAAAGTAATGGCATAAAGCAACAACATATAAGTCAGCATATACAGTACATTTATATGTTGCTGATGAACAATTTACATGACATGCACAGTGCATACACAGGATTACAAAAGCCACAATATCAGCAAGCAAGCACAACTTGCTAATTAGAGCTAACCAAATCAACAATGTGATTCATTCTTATAAAGAAACTAAACTGGCCAGCCTGAAAGACCACAGATGACAACTAAATGACAAAATTAAGAAAAACACGCTTGAAGAGATCATTGCCACCTTCATCAATGCAAATATAGAAGGTTTACAACAAGGTGCAAACCACTGGTTACACTCAAGATCAGTCAGGTCAGATTAGAATACATCTAAAACAGCCTACACCTGTGGATCGATGAAACCAAGATGAAAAGTAAAGCACAGAGAAAGAGAGGATCAGCTCACATTATCTGTCAAATATGGTGCAGGTAGTGTTATGGCATGGGTTTGTATGGATGCCAGTGGAATTACTACTGTTTATTGATCATGTGTATGCTGATAGAAGCAGCAGGAATGGGTTCAATCCTTCAGACAGTTACTGGATGCAAAGGAGTGTCACTACAGTAATAAAAATACTTCTATTTAAAATTCTGTTATTAACAGTAAATGCGTTTTTAAAAATAAAAGCCTCTGAATTAAAGATCAAAGTCTGCGTTTACACAGTTTTACATATGCACATTTATTTTTGGATTTAAAGTTCCTTGTGTTAATATACAGAGGAAAAATTAATCCTCATATACATATGTATAGATATAATTTAACATTTACATCAATATGATGGGAATAAGATCAAAACTAAAAGATATCAGCAAAATGAAGCCAGATAATCTGAGCAATAAAGAAGACATTATATGATTCTAACAGTAAATACATCAGCCTAAAAATATTTTATTTTATTTTATAAAATAATTCACACCATTATTTTGTCACACTACTGCTCTATTAAATAAAAAAAAAAATCACTCTTCCACTCTAAAATGCCTCTCTTCTAGTAATACTGAAACAATACATGAATAATACTGAATAAACACACACGGAGCCATTAAAAAACGTTCCTATATAAACTATAATGGGGCCATAAATTAACCCTCTTATGCATTTTAGTATCTAAAGTAGTCACTTTAGTGTCAAACTTTTTATCTCCTGTGTGCTGCATACACACACAAACACACACAGTGACAATGAAAAGCTAACATTGCCCTAACATTACTCACTTTAAGACTACTTCCTCCTTCCTTAATGTACAGCAAGCAATGCACCCAAAGGAATTTGTAATTTATAATATTTGTGTATATTTAATCAAACTGACTTCACTTTTCTCTTCTTCTTTTTGCGCTGTACGCTGATTTATAAATATTTCCCTTCTGTTGCTCGTTTGTCTTGTTTGGTCTGCTACAGAATGCACTGCGCTAGTTAGACACTAATCGTATTTTACTGGGGGAGCAGTGTGAAGGCAGCCAATGCCAACAAACTCAACAAGCTCATCAAGAAAGCAGGTCCTGGGAGCAGAGCTGAAATCTTCTGTGGAAATACTACAGACGAGGATGCTGAAGAAAATACTGAGCGTTCAACTCTGAGAGCAGCTCACCACAGAGGTATGATGAAATACAATGAGAGGTCTTTTGTACTCGTGGTCTGTAGAAAGGCTAACTGGAAGATCAGAAACACAGATAATGAAAAATAAAATGAAATATTATATTTGAAGAAAGATTAAAAAAATAACGATGCTATAATTATTATCTTTCTTTTTTTTATATATATAATTTTCGGTGTCTGTGCAACATGCAGTAATTTATTTTGATGCTCTTAATGTCTCAACTTATTTTTTTTTTACTTATGTTACTTTATCATCATTGTTATAAGACACTGGTCTTACTGCTGGATTCATTACTTTACTTATTTATTGCTGTTACTGCTGAATGACAGGCACAAAAAAAAACAAAAAAACAAGCAAATAATACCAAATAATACCTTACAAAAAAAACACATTTTATTAAAAACAAACTGTAAAAAAAATTGAGAACGATGTGTTTCTGATCATTTTTAACATTAAACATATGTTTTAGTGTGCAGATCAAGGTCGACAAAGACTAGGTATGAAAGCCACTGCGGTTTACTGAAATAAAAATAAAACGACTTATTTATAACTGAAACTATCCATCCATCCACCCCGCCTCTCGCCCTAACTGAAACTATATTGTATGTAATAATTTAAAATAAAATAGCGTTTGTCTGAGACTGTGAGTCAAGCATCTTTCAAAATAAGGTGTTTGTATTGTAATTCCTATTCAGAACTTTTATAATTGTTTGTTAGATTATTTTTAAATTAAAATTACATTGTCATAAAAAATGTATACAAATACAACAATTAATACTGAAGCTGAAACCAATAAAATTACTTTTTATTTTTGAAAAATGTTTAAACAAAAATAAACACACTCTGGATACCAAATGTAATCAAATTGAAACTGAAAATGGAAATGTAATAATAACTAAGCTATTATAACTGCTGAAATGTCCCTTTAATTTTCACCTGCATTTAGACCTGCATTTTGGAGTGATCTTCATCCATAAATTGTACAGGTGCATTGCACTAAACCTGGAGCACAGACTTGGGTGGTTTGCACAACACAGTAAACAATAATATTTGTGAAACAGCTACAGAAATAATATTCCACAAAGACAACAACACCACAAACACAGTTGAGTGGCCCAGTTTAATGACTTAAGCACTCAGCCTATAGCTGCTAATTAGGTCTCATCAGTACCTAAATGGATGACTTATGTAATAAATTCACCTACACTACAGTAGTTATAAAAGAGGAAACCCTTCATGGAGACCAAATCTGTTTTTATATCAGGCTTTTCTGTAAAGTTGGAGATGTTCACATGTGACTCGCTCTTGGAGCAATGCCATTAGAGGAACTGCAGTTTTTCTAACTTCCATGTTAATTTTTCCACTGCCCGGGCACTCAGTTGGCAAAGATGAAGTACAGCAACACTGGCATAACAAATCTGTCCTAAACCCCTGAGAACAAGCAAGCAAAACTGAGAAGAAATGAAAGTTTTAAATTGAAAAGTTTTGCTCAAAAGTTTGAGATTTCCAACTTTTGGTGCGGTCAGAATGCACTGGTTGGCTTTCGGGCAATATGTTTCCCAAACAGAGGTGATGCTTGAGCACTAAATAAACCAGTTCACTGCTCCAATTAAAGCGTGTGTGAGATCCCTGTCAGATCTGAAAGGTAAAATTTGGCTCAGGAGGTCCTCAGGTGGACATGAAAGATAATTCCCCTCGCTATAAAGCACTTCAGCACGCTATGTGGGCTGGGGATCAAAGAGTACCTGCACTTTGTCATCCTTAAGCCTCCTTTCACTCACCCCTCCTACCCCTGAGCGTGCCAAGCGAGACCACACACACACACACACACACACACACACACACCCGTACAGAATGTGTGTCAGCTCTAACCTTGCACGGCAGGGTCAAGATGTCCCTGATAGCGGTTTTGAATAGGGGATTGAGGATCCAAACCTCCCCACCCGCCCCCACTGCTTTTGTGATCTGTCAGAGTTAACAATGACCTTGGACAGTTCAAAAATAAACCGCAGAGTGTATCGGTGCTTTTAGAGCCCGCAGCCACCCCGGTGCTGTCGGATGCCAAAAGAGAAAAAGAGCCGTTTTGTTAGTCATCAGCTTCACACCAGGGCAGGGAATCAATCTACCTCCCTCTGCGCGCAAGGATATGAGAGAGTTGAATTACGTCTCTCTCACTGTGTGTGTGTGTGTGTGTGTGCATACTTACCATATACACCAACACACACGCATGCACTCAGTGAGCACCTATTCTTTAAAGCATATGCAGGATAAATTTGTTGACAAGGTGGGTGTATTTGCAAGAAAGTATATGTTCAGGCATAAAGGTGAAAAAAATGTGCGAGAGTAATTTTATATATTTAGATTTTTCTTTTTGCTGTACAGCATCAGTTTTACCGCATAAACTATTTCTCCAAACTGGCAACATTTATCACTAGTATTCCTTAAAATAAGTGTTGTTTATTTCAAAGTTTTTTTCTAAAAAGAAAAATGGACTTTCTTTTATTTAACTGATGGATTGGCTTTCATAACGTATCATAACGAATGAGACACTAAAGTCAAACTGAGGATTTTTGGCCGCATTACTATTGTAGTTGGTCAGATTTTGAGAGAAGTGGAATAAAAATATTAAAAATATATATTGGGTTTTTTTTGCATTGATTTGATATGATAAATGTGTTTTTTATTTTTATTATTCAGAACCTGATTTATGAAATGTTTTGTTTTTTTGGCTATATAGAATAAAGATAACTCTAAAATCTTCTTTTTGAAATCCTTTGACTTTCCAAAAATTAACTGAGAATTGTAAATCTCACCTTATTCATATCCATGAATTCTATACTGGAAAAGCGTGCAAATGGCAACTTTTTAATAAATAACACCTCACTGCGTATTTAAACATAAAATGTTAAATTTAAGTGATTATCTGGGGAGTTAAAAATACAGAATGTTAAAAATACATATTTTAATGTGAGCTGATCCTCCTTAAGATTTTAAGTTACATTTTAATATTGCAGTGTAACTGATTGCTTTATGATGATACCGGTAGGCTGAATAAGCATGAATAAATGTACAGTGGGAAAAAGTAATTGAACCCTAGTATATTTATGTAATTGAAGAATTATAGAAAACAGCACTGACATTAATGCTATGGTCATTAAACCCCCCAAAAAACATCTGATGCATTAAGAATGTGGAATGTGCTTTATTTTCTTGTAACAAAAACATTTATACAGATAAAGCTTTTCTTAGAACAATGTGCAAAAAGTACAAAATAAAGAGGTCAAATTTGTTTTTAATCAGTTTGGTTTGTTTAGTTGGGTTAACAAACCTTAAGAAAAACAAGTTTTGGTATAAAGCTGAACTATTTTTTTGTTGTTATTTTTGTTTCCTTTCACACGCTGTGAATTTAAGTGAACTTAATTTAGCATGGATCTGTCAGGGGCTGGGTCTGTGACCCAGTGCTTTCGGTTAGTTTTAATCTCTTGCTATATTTTAAAGATAATGTGGAGTTTATTATTAATTGGCCATGTATTTTAGTTTTTTCTGTTTCACCCAGGCCTTATATGCTAGCTGTTGTGTATTTCTTGTCTGCGTGTTTCATGTTGTCAAGCCTGTGTTGTCAAGACTATGTCTCTCCATGTTTCCTGTTTTATTTAGAAAGTCTTGTGTTTTGTTGTTGAATGTGTTTAGTTTTACTCTTCTCCTGTGATGTCATTTGCTGTGTCCCAATTCAGGGTCTGCATCCTTCGGAGGACCCAGCCTTCGCGGTCTACGTGGGCCGGGACCTCCGAAGGCCGAGAAGGCCGGAAGTGAGAGGCTTGTGAAATGGGACGGTCTAGAATTCAGATTTGTGTCACCAGCTGTACCTGCCCTTACCTCCTCTGTTTTACTCTCTCCGTTGCTGCCGCCAGTGGTGGAAACTGGAATTGGCTGGGCTGCGCTAGGACTTCTGGGATATGTTGGGCCACGAAGGATACACCCGACCCACCCTTCAAATTCGGGAAATGAAGGACGCATTTGTCGGACGCATTTGGAGCAGCCTTTGAATTGGGACAGCCTTCGTCGCGGCCCACGAAGGATGCAGCCCCTGAATTGGGACACAGCAATTATGTTCATTTGAGTCAGGGTTTCCCCATGTGTTTCTACTTTCTACCTGATCACCTCCTGTGTGTATTTAAGTCTTCTGTCTTCCTTTGTTCAGTGTCAGGTCGTCTGTTCCTACCCTCCATGTCACTTTAGGTTTCCAAGGGTTTCAGGATTTTGTTCAGGGCACGTTCATGTATCTAGTTCATGTTTGTATTTCATGCCTGCGCAAAATCATGTTCATAGTCGTCATAGTCATTTCTAGTGTTTCCAGTTTAGGTTTTAGTTTAGCAGTACCGTCTCCTCCCGTGTTCTGCATTTGGGTCCACTATTCTCGCCACACACAGTCAGCTCCCGCTGGCCGTGACAGGAACTCTTATGTCAACAACTGTTGAAGCCATTTTATACCAGTGTCATTTTATACAGTTCCCAATCATAGCATGAAAAAGGTAAAGTTTACAAGACTTAAATATCAACCCTGGGTCATGGCTACAGCAAATGTAAAGATCGTTGGGTTTCTGTATGAAAACATTTGGTTACACTGGGCTAATGAATAGGCACTGATCCTGTGGGGGAAAAAATGCAAACTAAATACCTATACCATTACTTTTGAATCTCCTCACGTTAAGGAGATCTCCTTGTTGAATGAAGCCTCATCTGAGGTTTGTGCCTACTTTATTGAAAGTAAAACAAGAAAATAAGGCTCACAGGCAACCAGTCTAAACACTAATACCACTATTTATCTAATACAGCTCTCCCAACATTTACTTCCTAGAGCTTATTACAACTTTCATTAAACCCTAGTTACAAGAACTTGTGATTTTAACTTAACTAAGCACTATGAAAGCAATGATAAAGGATACTTTATAAGGTGTCTAAACTACCAAAATATACTACCAAAGACTGATGCGTCAATAACTAGATTTCAGTGTGTTTTTACTATAAAGCAAAACAGTGTTGCTTGTCTCTTTTCTTGTGAGTTTGATTTCTACTAACACATCAGGAGCACCTGCTTTGTTTTACATTATTGCTGACATTTTCACTGACATGTCCACTGTGAACGACCATCTTTGAACAGAGGCGGTGGCTTACAACACCAACTGTCTGCAATCTATAATTCAGTTTTAAGAGTGGGTTCACCCAAAACCTTGGCTGATTGTGACCTACACCCATTTTCACACCTTGGCACGTGTGATTAGGTAGAGGATCAATGGGGGGTCCACGACCCTCTTGGCTTAAAATCTGGGACTCTCCACCAACTGCTCTTAGAACTGAAGAAGCTTCTCAGATGAGAGGTGAAACGTCTTCAAGGAAACGTAAAGAAGTCCAGACGCTATTCATTCCAAGCTCCTTAGACGACGATGACCTGGATAACTAAGAACCTTCACAGACATTGCTGACATTTCTTTTTGTTGCACAACTTTGTCCTCTTGTTAAATACTTGGTATTAAATCTATTTCTGGGTCCAGGCAGCTCTTGTGTTAGATGAGATTCTGTCAGCATGCTGTGGTACCTTGTCCCTAGTTTTGTTGAATTCTTGGCTTTCCAGCCTTTTATTAGCTCTATTTATGTGTAGCAGGTCTTTAAGCTAAAACAAAATTGTGGTGTAAACAACAGCCCATGGGCTCAAGACTTCCTGGACACCAAAGTTTGAATGCTTTAGAAAAGATTTTTCTAGGGCGAGTAATCCAAAACACACAGTAACATAGTTATGACTAACCTTATGTTGGAGATAGCATCATCTCAGATGTTCTCTAAGCTAAAGTTTGGTCTGTTCTCAGTGTCTTTCTCCCTCATTCTAATAATTGATTTTTCATCATTTTTAATGAATGTGTTTGAACTTTGGTTCTGTGTCTTAGTGGGACATTTTAGTGTTCTTTCCACCCCTACATACTGCATAATAAATAATGTGACAGTACCTCCATGACGTTAAAAAAGAGAGAAGACACGCAGCTCTTTCCTTCACTCTCCCTTTCATGTTCCCACACCTGGGTACAGTGCTTCATTGCCTTGCATCACCACATCAAAAACCAGCTCCAAGCCAAACTCACATAGACCTCAGCCCTGAGGGGGTGACTGACTCAGCCATAGAGCACATCTGCCCTCTTGTTTTTATTACCATTCCCATCTATCACTGCCCCCCGTCGCTCATCTGTCATCACCTGGCATTCAAGACGCAAGCCGCCATGACAGAGTTTTTACCGTAAAAGGGTGGAGATAAACTGTTTCTTCATACCAGAGAGTATTCATGAACAGCTAATGGCTGGAGTGAGGTTACTGATGTGCCAGCAAGGGACATGACCTTGGACGGAAATCACTGTGGAAAGGTCTCAAACTTGTCATCCTTTCCTTTCTAGACTGGACATCTGTTGACAATAAGCTGACCGCCTGCTTGTAAAAGTGGTGCTCTGTCCTTAAACTACAGACTGTAGTTTAAGGACAGAGCCTTCAGGTAAAAAAACGTTCTTTCTAATAGCCAGCAGAGTCCGACTCCTCCAATAGAAGTCTGTATAGCTTGTATAAACGTCTATGAGAAAGTAACCCTAAGTCAGTAAACTCTTTTCTGATGAGTTTACAGTCTCATTTACTAGCTTCAAATCTTATAAAGCATGATGTTTATTTGATAAATTATGGTCTCAGTTAAAAAGTCTGTCGCAGTGCTAACACATATAGACAGACAACCAGTCGCACTCACAGTCACTCTCACATTCACACCTATGGGCAATTTAGAGTTTTCAGTTAACCTATCCCAACAACCCATAACCCTAACCCAGTGCTTTGCAGCTAGGGGCAATTTAGATTAACCAATTAACATAACCAACTGCATATCTGTGGACTGTGGGAGAACTCACGCCGACACGGGGGGGAACATTCAAAGTCAACACAGAAAGACCCCAGTCAGCTGGTGGATTCAAACCCAGGACCTTCTTGCTGTGAGGTGACAGTGCTAAGTACCATGCTGCCCAAATTTTTCCCAAATCTTAATGTCAAGGTAACGTTTTTAAAAACATAAATCAGGATTTGTTGTATCCTTTAGCCAAATATAATAGAAATTTGTGTTTATCAAGAATTCAAAAATGCAAAAAGAGGGTAACAGTCTCATTGTCCTAACTCTACAATCTTGGCTACACGCATGTATGCTCAGCCACCAAAGTTCATTTTAAACCAGGAAAAAAAAAAAATCTAATGCAAATGTGCAGTAGAAGAAAAGAAAGCCGGTCATTTCAGTATGCTGTGTTTTGTTGTTTATGACTAGTTTCAGCTTCCTCTTGGCCTTGCAGACGTGAGTGTGTGGATGAGTGAGGAAGGCAGAATTATTGTGTGAGGAAGCATAAATGCTGTGATAAATACTGTGAGGGTGTGTGTGTGTGTGTGTGTGTTTGTGTGTGCGTGTGTGTGATTCATCACCTCAGACTCATTACAGCAAAACACGTCGGAGACTCTGTAGAAATCTGGATCCAAGTCAGGAATGGCCGGCGCTGGGTTGAATATTGTCTTCACTGCAACAAGAAACCATGCAGTGATCCATGTTATTGACCTCAGTGTCAAACGTCAACATCTACAGGATAACATGCAATCATTAACAAGGCAGAAAAATATAATTGTTCTCCATAATAGACCCTGTTATAGCTGTCAGCCTTCTTTCAGAAGGATACGGTTTTTCAAAAAGTCCCTCTGTGACACATTTTACAATTGTGTGGTGTTTCTTTTCCATTTCTGAGCCTCACTGCCAAGATCTGGCAATGCCTTAATTAAACTTTCAATGGGAACAAAGGCTAGCAGGCTACCGCTGGGGATTGCTCTCGCAAGCAAAGCTCAAGTGGATCAGCTTCTATAAAAAGACACCTTTTAAACAATTAAATTAGCATTCTGTGGAAAAAAAAAAGAAACCCTAGTGAAAAGACCTTATATCCTGTAGCCTTTCATATTACGCCCTTAACTGCAGTTCCAGGAATGTATGTATGAAATGGATTCAACATGAGATATACATTGAACCCCACATATGTGTGTCAGTGTGTGGGTGAGATGAGTTGTGACCCTCTGAGTGTGTTAAGGAGCACAAGCGAGGGAGAGAGCGAGAGTGTTTTTGTCAGGAGTAATCCTCTGTACGTGTTGCACATCACTGTCTGATGCATATTCATGAGCGAGGAGCATTAATGCATCTAATACCGTGATTTCAGTGTATGTGCGAGGATAAGCCCAGCTTGACGAAGCGATTAATTCCGATATCTCTGTGTACAAAATAAAGCCTCATGCAAGCGTGTGCGTCTGAGGGAAATATATGTTCAGCGTTGGTGACATCAAAGTCTGTTGTGCTAAAGTGTGTGCCTAGTTGCTGCTTCTGTGTGTGTTTGCGTGGGCACATAAGAGAGCAGCTGCGTGGGTTTGCGCAGGGCTTTGGCCACCTGGCGCTTTGAGGTGGATGCTGGGCTGCTCGCGAGTAAAAGTGGAAATAATGTCTCCATCTCTTTTTCAACTCACTCATACTGTACTGCAAATATGCCCATGTGAGCCAAGGCCATGTCACAGATAAGAGACATCGGGCTCTTTGCGTCTCTTCTCTCTCTCTCTCAACTGAATTGCACCTCAGCTTCCATGAATTTGGGTTCCAAGATAAGTGCGAGATTTGTGCCTCTATTTTGTGTTATAGAAAGCAGCTTGTCATCTGTCAGCAGAAAAATGTGAAATATATTTCTTTTGGTTATCATTGCTATAAGGATTATGTAACTTTGGGTCTAGAAAATGATGCCTAACAACAAACTGAAAAGCTCTTTTCAGACACATGTTACAGTAGAACCACATGTTGACAGTCCTAACCCTGGTGATGAATTCACAGTGCACAAGCCCATGAAAAATATTGTGTGTCTCCTCGATTGATGCGGTGCCTTCAGGCTTGGGAACTGTGGACTCTTTAAGCTCGGTCAAGCCCACCACTAGCTTTCCACACAAGTGAAATTCTGGTAAATTTGAAAAAGGAGTTCTGTGCCTATGGTAAAAAGAGGTCCATGGTGTGGAAGCTGCCTGGACAAGCCAGAGAAGGTGATTTTGAATGGGGGGGGGGCTCATGCAAAAATGCTCACATGTGCCAAAGCAGTAAAAAGGTAAAAATTTGCACTGTTCAAAATGTTATGGTGCAGTATAAACAAATTTATTCATGAAATTTATTTTGAACTTGTGTTTTAACCATAGATTGTACAAGATGGAAACAACTTGTGTCTGAAAAGTCCAGCCACACTTTAGCTCATTTAGGCTGAATTTTCCCCTCACAGTGGTCAGACCGAATTCACAGTACTCATGCAAGACCAGTGCTTTTGGAAAAAAAAAAAGCTTCTAGGTCTGAAAAGCAGTGGTGACGCGCCTTAAACCTGAATTTATTCTAATGGCCAGTAGGGGGCAATTCCTGTGGTTGCAAGAAAAGCCCAATTGTATGAAAGTCTTTGAAAAAAATTGTCCTAATTTCCATCTGATTTATTATCTTAGTGAGACCATAGAGATGACTTTATGGCCTCAATTGATATTTTCACATCTTACTGAATACAACATGTTAGTTTTGAAAATCATGGTCCAGTGTAGAGCAAAAAAAGATAATAAAACAGGGTTGAATGTGGCTACTTTGTTCCTTTGTTGCTTTATTCCTTGGTTTCTCAGTCAGATCCACCCCTTGTAAGCCATGTGTCAAAAATCCACAATGGCAGTGAAGAAAATGCTCAATGGGTGACAACAACGAGCGGCTATATCCAACATCTTTTGTATACAGTCTATGGTTTTAATTCAAATTTTATTAATTTTAATTTAAACCAATGAAATAAACCTTTTATTCTATCGCTTCTCTTTCCCAAAAAGGAGTTAATCAAAAATGTCATTTTCTTTGCAAAAGTGTACAAACGATCTTGAAAGCCTCCATATTTAAACCTATATACTTGTTTACATTCTAACACATTAAATTTTTATCCCTCCTACTCTCTTTAACAACTCACTCCTTCTCCTGTCACATTTCTTTTTCAGTGCTCCCCAGAAGCTCACATGCACACTGAGCACACGACTGCAATTAGGCACAGCAACACAAAACCTTTTGCTAATTATGGTATGTAATACTTGATTATCCTGTTAATTGGAGTGAGTGTCACAACATATGTGGAGAACTTGAGCGCCATTAACAGCCCGCCTTTAATCACAACATGAGTGAAGCGCTAACCTTGTACTGTATGTCGTGTAAACAGGATAAATGGAGAAAGTATCACTGAATCATGCAGGATTACTCATGCTGTTGTCTTATTCAGGCTATTGTCAGGAATCATATTATTATTTGTAGCCAGAAAAGCTAGAAAAGCACAAAGTCTTCTCCTTCGCCACATTTCTCATTTAGTATACATGCAATACACAATTTGAAGCACAGGAGCTTCCCCCTATGCAGCTTGAGTGACATTTCTAATACACCGATGCATAAAGGAATTGGCCTCACTGATGCGCCGAGCTCTAATCGTCACATAAACTGGTGTCTGTGTCTCAGGTTGGTTTGTTTTGCTCTCCAGGTGTTAGTGAATCCACACAAACACAAGCTCACAGCTGCTGGGACAGATGTGGTAACACTGGGATGCGTGCACACTGAGTCACGTCTGGCAGAAAACTGTGTGTGTGCGTGCGTGTGTGTCATGACTCCAGGGTTTTTATGCTGGCAGGTTCAAAGTCTGGTCGCACATGTGGCGGCTGAAAGAGCAGCTGGAGCCGCTTCAGACTGTATGAGAATACAGTGGGAAAGGTGGACGGGAAAACAAAAGCAGAGAGAAAATAGTTAGACAGAGATCGCTCAAACACTCTGACATGCACGCACACACACACACACACACAAAAAGAAATGAGTCACCAGCAAGTGTGTGAAAGGGCTTTAAGAGGCTCTAATTGCATCTGGTGAGAAATAAAATAGCAGCTTCTTGCTCAGATAAGGAAGAGGGGGAGGAAGACGGGTGAAAACGGAAGAAGAAAGCACGGGTGGAACTACACGACTCCCACCATTTCCTCCCTTCTCAGAACTAATTTATTGCCATTAACTTCTCAATATTAAATGTTAGGTGGCAATAAATTACAAATACACACATTTTCCCTTTAAATAAGAGGAAAATCTTCTTTTGAGGTTATCTTAAGAAGTGTTTCTAAGAGCTGGCATCTACTGTATGTGTGGCTCCACTTGATGGTGACATTTGCGTAATTTGAGCGGCGCTTCACCCCCGCCGCCAAACCCATTAACACCCAGTCTCTGCAGAGAACTCCATTTACGCAATGCTCCGGCACGGCGACGTCGAGGTGGCATCTATGCCAAGCATTTTCACTCGCCTTGCCTCTCTTCTGGCGCCACATGCTGAGCCTAATCCTGTGGTACGGTCCATGCACCGAGGAAGGGGGGCTCGGGAGAGAGGGTGGCGCTCGGCGAGGCCATCTGGGTATCCCATCTGCAACACGGCAATGGCTGCGACTTGTTCGTTCTGGCAGCCTGCAGCAAGCGATTATGGACGACAGGCCCTGATGACAGGAGCGAGAGGCTCCCCAGACGTCTCGAATGACGCGGACCGCTGCTAATAATAGGATGCTGTTAAAGATGATTAGCTCAGTAACCTGGTTATGAAAGAAAGGTGGAGGGAGGAAGGGACAGAGGGAGGGTAGTGGTCTAAAATAGGGCTTTTGTCGATGCCGGGCAGCACAAAACCTGCTCTAGAAATGTGCGTGCACATGCGATGGTGATTTTAGATTGGGGGAAGCTGCAGCAACTCTGGTGAAAAGACTGCTTTTGTCAAGTTCTCATGCTCAACTTGCTAAAGTGATAAAAGTCAGTGGGAAGCCTCTTTCTAAGGAGAGATTGTGGGATACAAACAGCAAAGTCACATGACAGATTTGGAAGGATTTTAGCTGTCTCTACTGTGTTTTTCTAGCCTACAAAGAAGGCATTGTGCAACAGATTATCAAGCCAAAGCGATGATCTAAAGGTACATAAAGGATTGATTAAACCACATTTAAAACAAGATTATGTAACTGCGCTTTGAGGTAATTACTTGAGCTTCATAAACCAGTTACTTTAGAGTTCCCTTAAAGAATGGGAAACCTTTGAAACCATTACCTCTCAACCACATGTGAAGGCAAAAACTTTTCTGTTTTGAGAGAAAGCCCTTGAGAATGAGACAAAAAGTAATCATATACAGAGCTGAATACTAGTGGAAAAGATTAAAATTTTGCTTGCAATACTTTCCTCCCCAGCTCTGATATAATAAATGTGTAGGAGAAGGGGATTTCAGATGGTGTCTAACTATCCATAACAGGCCAAAGCACAGAGACGGAAAGGGAGAGGAATGGGAAGAAATAACAGACACGTCTTCCGGTGAGTCACGGCGTGAGGTCCATTTTTGTTTTTCCATGTTTTTTGTCATAGAATACGTTCAGCAGGGTCAGTGATATCTGTTTATGTGGAACAAGCAGGTTAAATCTTATATTTCCATCCATCCATTCCAGCATTCATATATCTCACTTCTCCAACTTCTCTGCGTCACGGATGGGGGGGTTGAGGAGCCTATCCTAGCCTATCCCAGCTGTCATAAAATTGAAAAATTCAGGCCATTTTTTCATATTCAACAGTTTTTAGCCTTTAACAACTATAACATTTTGGGGGAACTATTTGGGAACCAGCTGATGTAGTTTTAAAGTCAAGTTCAACTTTGTGGTTATAATACTCTAAACACTTTCAGTTGTTGAAAGGTCTGGATGCAACTGGACTCGTGCTACGAAGACACGGTGGCTCAGCTGTAACTAGAAAGCTCTCAGTTACAACAAATTTGTATAGGATATAATGAGTCTACACAACAACAGAAAGTGAAGATACATCTCCTCGCTGCCTCTGCTTGCTACTTCTGACACTCACATGAGTATGGGGCCCATTTCTGTAATATCTTAGCTTCCTTTTGTGACCAGGAAAGTTTTCCTCTCGGTTGCGGTCTGTTTAAAATCACAGCAGCTGGAACAGATTCTAATAATAAACAATGAGAGCAACTAATTATTTCTACCTGACTACATTTTCTCCCTTTTTTTTTCTCCTCCAATCTTTTTATTCAGTGAATGCATGAAAGGAGACTTGTGTGAAAGCTCAGCTTAGCCAAGTATGACCAGAGGCTCAACATGGTCATGAATGAGGATTAGGACAGAAGCGGTTATATAGTCATATTTTTGGCAAAACGATGATGGTTTGGAACATAGTGAGCACACAGATGGCCTCAGTGAAGTGGATTGAATTGCACAAGTAGTTTGAGAAGATTCCACAGACATTTTGGTATTTCTTTGGACTACCAGGATCTATTCTAACACCATGAGTCCACAATAACCACACCCTCTGTTTTTTTGTTTTGGACAAAGATTTTATGACTATTGTGTTACTAAACTAGGTTTGCTCTTTGTTCTTTGTGATAGTTTAGCTACATCATACTGGGTAAACATGTCCCGAGGATTTCCAAATCTTTGAAATCTCAGCATACAAAAGGTGCTCGATAAATAATTGACTTTCTCACTTCAGCAACATGTGAGGAGGCTATAATGGCTCACCTTTGTTGTCGCGAGCCATGCACATCGCCTGCAGGGACGTCTGTGGACTGATCTCCAGCTGGCATACCAGGACTTTTGTGTGGCTGATGGCTGGGAGAGCCTCCTGTAGCTCCTCTGCACCCAGCAGCATGTTGGCACCGGCCACAATCACAATGGCGTTCTCACCTGTCCGTGAACGCCCATAGAGACATGTGAGACTCCACGGGAATTTTCAAAATCATCAATATGCCATGACATGAGTAGAATGAAACTGCTCTGAATTACTATAAATTTTACTTTTTAAACTTTTGCCTACTAAGAGAGAAAATACTGCTGTTCTCTAACCAGCAATGCCCAACAGCTGATTTTCCACCGCAGGAATTTCTCCCTGAGACTAGGATGCTTTGGAGTGTATTTCAACACAAATATATAAATATCCATACTGCACTGGTTGCTGCTATCAGTTGGAAATAAGCATCAACCACATTGCTCAGGTGTATCTGGGCTTCCTAATGCATGTATGCCTTTGGAGGCACTGTTCTTTACATTAAAAAATTAGAATCACAGAATTTTAAACTACTTTTCAACCAGCTGAAATAAGATCCAGTTACATTTAAAATGCAGGTTTTATCTGAATACTAGTGAATGCTTATGTTAACAGTTCAAACTGAACTTTGAAGCAAAGTGTGAAGCCATTAGCAAACAAGAGAAAAAGGTTTCTGTCATATAAATGTATGAACATCCTATTTTTTCTTTCAAGCAACAATTTCCAAAGCTGATAATCAACACTAAGGTACCAAAAGTTTCAGCTCCTCTTGAGGCTGTCTATAAAAGTGTGTCAAGCCCCAAAACTTCCCATGACAAATGCCAAGCTTTACATCATTAAAAAGCATGCTTTGGTTTTGATACGTGAAATTATAGAATTGCATTATGTACAAAATAGCTGTTATCTCTGTGTGTCTGTGTTACACCTGCACAGTTTATGGATGAAACATGCTAACCAGCTAATAACTCCACTGTCTCATCCACTGAAAGTCACTTCTGGCTCACAAACCAACACAACAAAGGCCAAAAGAAAAATGTTGAGGTTTAAAATCAGTGGGAGAATTCACAGTGGTTATGTCCATGTTTTATCATACTTTTCTTTTAACTGAATCTAAAATTCACTCAGTCAAATTATGTTGATTGGTGAGCGACAGCTGGACTCCGCATGCCAGACAGTTACAGCAGTTAGCTGGTTCGATTTTACTTGACAGCTCGCACCCTTTTTATAGCGAGTTTCAGTTTTTTTTTCTTCTGGACAGGCTTTAAGTCTCAGTGTAGAACAACACAGAATAAAAATAACTTTGTTTCAGCAGACATCATTCAGAGGAACAAATCTTAGCTTCTACATCTTGTATGATTTCATTTTTTTTGGCAGAGTGTTGCATTATATTTCTGTCTGTGTTTTGAAAATTGTGCATGTAAGGACAGATGACTCACCTCTGCAAGCCAAATCTATCTACCGAAACAAATAAAGTAACATGAACCTCAGTAGTATCAGCAATAGTTCTATATTAAAATGTTTAAAAATGAATGTTGCAATTCTGTCTATGTAATATGGCTCAACGTCTTGTCAGTGAAAGTGTAAGGAAGAAAGTATTACCTAGTGTGATACATCAGATTAATGACACTTGTAAATGTAAAATACTGTGAAACAACTTCTCACTTGTGGAATTTTATTCCCTGTTTCTTTATTGTAGTCTTTCCTTCATTCCTACATCCAAAAGCAGAACAGAGTTTGTCATTTAATATAAGAATGATGCAAAACCCATATTTAGTTTCCTGAACAAGACGGCAGTAATAGAGATGTGTCATGTACTTACGCATTTCTATGGGATTTCTATGGTAGCAACTAAAATAAGTTCAAGAGAAATGGTCTTATTCTTTAAAATGTCTTTGCAGAGGAAAAGGTCGTTTCTAAAAGTTCGTGAACCCCACTCAGGCATTTTAGACACTATTGATTAATTCACAAAAAAAAAATTCTAGGATTAAAAAACATGCAACAAGCAAAAAAAAACACATTTGATGTGATGGTCAAGAGCAAATTTTGAGATAAGGTTTTAAATTATAACCTCTATTAATAATTAATTGTATTATAGTTTTGTACTTTATGCATGTTTTTATTTTCTTTTGATTAATAATATTATATTTCAGTACTGTTTTTTAATATAAAAAAAATCTAATTTCTAAATATTTTTTAAAAGAAAAAAACAAAAAGAAAAATACACATTCTGATAGGTGGTTTGGGTTCAGGAGCTCACCAATGATGACTTAAATCTCACAGGGTGCAACACAAACTAGAGGATTTCATGTGATAATATTACAGTATGCTGTAATCTTTAAAAACAATGTTGAAGCTGATTTTTTAAATGATTTAATTAAGTGATCAAAACAGATATCATGATGATAATCATCCATCCACCTATTTTCTACCACTTGTCTGTGTTATGGGGACAGCGGTCTAAGCAGAGATGCCTAAGGCAGACGGCGTCAGCCGAGAAACATAATCTCTATTATTATTATTATTATTATTATTATTATTATTATTATGATATTATGAGTTTATTTTATTATTTCATATTTTTAAAAATATAGGGTTATGTAGACAACATTACATTTAAATTAAAACTAAAGCCATTTCCTGGACATTGTAATTAATTTTGCATCATTTCTAAGCACACACTATAATTTGAGATTTTTATGGGGGGGGGGGGGGGGGGTTTTTTTTTTTTTTTTCTTTTTAAAGGGTGGT